>JADRCD010207126.1:0-16767 GCA_019843815.1 Montemys delectorum
CACACTTCCAGGACCAGGTGGTTTGTTAACCAGGCCAGTCTGTAGTGAGTTCTGGTCAAGGTTCATCGTCTCTGTTTGATCTGGCTGTTCTCTCCCCTGAGTACTATACATGCTTTCTTATAATGCAGACATTGTGGGGGGGAGGAGCTTGTTCATCACCATATGACTGAACCCAGAACAGTGGAAAGCAATCCCATAGAAGTTAGAACACTTCTAAGGCTCAGAAAACACTGCAGCAGAAGGGACAGGAAGATTTTAAGAGTCAGAAGAGCTAGGTGGTAGTGGCAGCACGTGCCTTTAATGCCAGCATTTGGAAGGCAGAGGCAGGCAGATCTGTGAGTTTAAGGCCAGCCTGGTCTACAAACTGAGTTCTAGGATAGCCAGGGTTATACTCTGTCTCAAAAAAAAAAAAAAAAAAAAGCCAGAGGATGGATAAATTTGCTGTGAGATTATGTCTCCTGGGAATGTCAGGTGCTATGCCCATAAAGTCTCACTAACATGACTGTCTAGCCCTGAGCTAAACAAGCACAAGAACAGACATGTCACAGTGGCCCATGGAAAGTCCAGGAGGCCTCAATCCTCCACAGAAAGCTACAGCATCTAAGCGAGGCTGAGCCAAGAGAGACCGTCTTCCCAGCCAGAACACACCAACTGATAATCCAATACCTAATGGTCAGCCCTGAAAAACAAACTTAAAAGTAACAATATACAGGCTGACCAGGTTATATGTAGGAGTGTGTGTGTGTGTGTGTGTGTGTGTGTGTGTGTGTGTGTGTGTATACATATCTGCAGGTAACAACAATTAGTAAAATTAATTAAAAGGTGTGTATGGATTTGAAAGAGAATGGAGGGGTATAGTGAGGGTGTAGACAGAAGAAAGTAATGATATGATCACATTAGAATCCTAAAAATAAAAGAAAGAAGCTAGACAACAGCAGCACATGCTTTTAACCCCAGCACTGGGGAGGCAGAAGCAGGTGGGTCTCTGTGAGTTGAGGCCAGCCTGGTCTACAGAGCTAGTTCCAGGTCAGACAGGGACACCCTGTCTCAAAGAAAAACAAAACAATACAATACAAGTTAATAATAATAGTAAAGAAATAAAAAAAATAAAAATAAAGACCCACTGAACATAGGAAGTAGGTATTTGGGAGACAATTGGCCAATAAAGTTCTCTCTCAAGTGCAGTCAGCTCCAGATGCCACACAGACACTGAAATGAGCAAGGTCTGTTTGTGGCTTAGCGATTTATATGATTAAATGAAAATGAAAATGTGTTGTCAATTAACTTAGTGTAGATAGAAAAATCTAAACTGTTATATAATCTCTAGATTTTTTTATCATAAGACCAGAAATAGGTCAATGAAAACATTGATATATAATTTATTAGTAAATATCATTGGCCAATCAGTAAATGCTAATAGCGATGCTATCTCAGTAAGCATCCTTGCTAACGGCAGCTCGGTGCTACATGTGACCGCACACATTTATATAACAACAGCCCTTTGGTTTTTACATGAGCGATTAGTTAGGGACAGTAGCTTGGGCTCTGGTTATAGAATGGAGGTGTTGAAGTACTAAAACTTTAACCCTTGGAGTTTTAAAAAGGAGGTCAAGAACTGTGAACACTGAAAAGACCAGAAGGGAAAGTTGTGTGAAAGTTTATGATCACAGTGCTGCTAAACCACAGACATGGACGTGGTCAGGAGCTGCTTGAGAGAGTGCGGGGTTAGTGATGGAAGTCTGAGAAGTCGGAAAGGACTAGAAGTCTTGATGCTGAGGAAAATGTTACAGTTCAGGCACAAGAGACTAAGCTGACAATGGAGAGTGCGTTATAACTCAATCAAACTTTCCTAATGTCCTACTAAACTATTTAAATGTCCTACTAGATGTTTAAAAGTTGCCTTCTTTTCATTGTTCATTTCAAAAACCATTCTCAGGATGAATTTACAAAAAAAAAAAAAAAAAAAAAAAAAGAAGTTTCTTTTAGGGTAAGCTCCAAAGCCAGCAAGCTTGAGAGACCCACGCATCAAATAATACCTTACAAATAGGATGACAAGAAGAACCGAGTAGAATCTCTAACGATTGTCTCACAAACCTGCACTAGTGCATTAGAGCAGAAATGGCGGTTAAGTCTGCCCTTGCCCGGAGTCAGACAGTGGCAGGAACTCTCATACAGCCCTGGACCAGTCACTCCAGATGCCTGGGCATCTTTTCTCGGGACTTTAGGCTTGCAGCCTGAAATCTGAAGTGTTCTGCTCTTGCTCTGCCCGCTGCTTATCTTTCCTTCAAGTTTTCCCCACTGGCTCCCATCCTAGGGACTTCATTTCATGCTTGCATTCCCATCCAGATAAACACTAGTTGCTCCCTAATCTCAGCGTTCCCACCTCCTACCGTATGACAGCACTGCGCTAGGGGACAAGTAAGCGTGAGAGGCTTAGTGCACAGACAGACTAAAGATACAGCGTACGTTTTTACTGAATGTGGCTTCCCATTAGGCCTCCAAAAGCAGAACATGGCAGCTTGAACTGAATACATTAAATTTTCATTTGGTTCTTGATTTGGCCTTTTTATCATTAGCTGGGATAATAAGAGTGTGAATGCGCATATACATGAATACACATGCACAACGCACGTACAGGCACGGCTCGGGCACACACACGCGCACACACGCACGGCACGCTTTTATCATTCATTCTTGCATTCATCACACGACATGTTTTTATCACTCGTCCTTGCACTCCTCCATCTCTAGTCAGCCTTCGCTGAAGCATGCCCTCTGTATAACTGCACTGATTGCCCAGAAACTTCATTTTCTCCCTTATGAACAGCTAATGAAAAGTTAATCATTGTCCAATATGCTTCTAGGACATCCTCCCAAAACTAGTTTTACTACTAAAAATGAGAATGTTAAGCCATTAATTTAGCTTGGTTCTCAGTGCTGACTTTATTAGAACTTGATTGCCTTGCCTGCGTCTGCTGCTCTTCATGGTTAAATAAGCATCTGCTACATGCGAGGCACTGTCTCTGGAGCAGGTTAATGCCAAAGTGCGAGATATTCCACACATACAGTATCACTTCCCGAACAAGGCTTGCCTGTGAGACCTATTATAAATAGTCCAATCTACTTTTCAGACACGTTTTTGTGTTGTTATGCATTTTTGGATTCCATTCCAGTTATATTAAACTACTTCCCAAATAAGGCTAGACTTAAGCCTTAGATCTTATTTCTACTGTTTCCATATGTGATTCCAATTTTGAAATATTAATAGCTAAGAACTCCCCTGTACCCCATGGAAAAATGTAAAGCATTCATAGACAGGGTGATGTGTGGGTTTGTGTGCACTCTCTTGAGCCAATGAGGGCGATTAGGGTTTCTTAGAGAAGCAGTCGCATGCAGATCCATGGGCTCCTCCCTGTATCTACAGCACTTTTCTCTATCTCTGCTAAGAATCCTTAACTACCTATAAAAGCTCAGGTGGTCATGGGCCCCTTGAGCTTCCTCCCACTTCAATGAGCCAATTCTGCAATCCCAGCTACTGAGAATTTGAGAGTGTAAAAGCCATGCTATGCCCAGAAAACAGTGTTCCACAGCATTTGGCCCTTCCCTCTGTCTCACATCTTCCCCATGCTCCTCTTCTGTGTCACTCCCTGAGCCTAGGAGGGGTGACGCTGACGTCCCCTTTAAGGCTGAGCACTGAACAGACATTGATCCTTGCTACTTTGGTCAGTTATGAATCCCTGCAGTAACCACTGCCCACGGCAAAAAGAAGTCTCTCTGACCAAAGCTGATAGCAGCATCAATCTACGGTAATAGACAGAAACATTTAGAAGGAAATTTGGCAGGTACCTAATTTCCATCTAGTAAAACAACAGCAGGAACTTCTCCACCAGGGCCTTTAACACGCCCAGCCACAAGAGCTTCTGACCAGGCCTCTAGTTCCTTGTGTGAATTCCCTCCTGGGAAATGGATCCAATTGAATTAGAACACAGCTGTTTACCTCCATAAAAGTCATGAGATGACTGAGCTAACGGGCACAGATGAGCTATTTTTTGCAGACATTTAAGCAGGAGAAGTGTATAGGTTTTTCTTTCCCTAACTTCACAGCCTAGTTGGTGTCATACGTAGAGTGTGCACTAGCAAATAGTGTGTAACTGAAGTGCACCTATTTGAAGGGAGAGTGAGTGTCCAGTGCGTTCATGCTAAGCTATATACGTCACAGAGGCGGAAGCACAAAGAGAACGGAAGCCTACAAGGGCCAAGAAAGCATCCTGGGGCTCTCCAGAACTAGATGCTCCTCTCAAATCCCCAGCTCCCTGTCGTGAGGCGCAGTTAGCCACAGGGCTGCTGTGAACATCGAACAAGAAGTCAACCATGAACAGCACACGGAGAGAACCAGATAGGTTTTTTTCCTAATGCTTTTTATTTTTCTATCTTCTAAAGCAGTGTTTAAGTTTAGCTAAGCCTACCTGAGATCGTGCCGCAGCAGAGATTGTTCCTTATGACTGAACAACGCCAAGAGCTTTGCTTTAGAGACAGGGTGGGACTGGTGGGGTGGGGAAGCAATGTCTTATTAGAAAGTAGAGACTGATCGGGGGGTTTCTTTTCTAAAATGAGGTGAATTAGAATTAGAAGCATGCATCTTGGAATTCCAAACTTTTCCTTGGCTATATGTGACATAGCCATTGAGCAAATCTTCCAGCACAGCTGCGGTTCTTGAGGAGCCCGTACTAGACGTGAAGACACCCGGTGAGTGAACTCTTCCCTGTCCCTGTACTGAACGTTTGCACCAGTTGCTGCGCTTTCCCATGCTGACCTTCTCCTTACCTTTTGCTTCCACTCTTTGTCCTCCATGCTGCTGACTCATCCGTCACCATGACAAGGGTCCCACTAAAGTTCAGAAAAGCTCCTTCTTGCAGTAGATTTAGCACAGAGACCCACAACTAAACAAATATGCAGAGTGGGAAACTTTGGAGCACCCACTCGTAAATGGGACGACTTCATCAAAGCCCCACCCTCGGGGCTCTGGGAGCTATACGGGAAAGGAATAGGAAAGATCAAAAGAGCCAGAAGTGGTGGGTAGATCCAAGGAAATAGTGTCCTCCAGACACAACAGGACTGCTGCACATATGAACTCACACAGACTGCGGCAGCGTCACACGGCACGCACAGGCTCGGGCTAGACAGGGTCCCAGCTCTAAGATGGAGAAAACGACCTGGTGGTCCCACCCCTAACCAAGAAGCTGTCTGCAAGCCATAGCTACTAGCAAAGGAAAATCAGTTTTCCCCAAGAGAGCCTCAATGGGTATATCAATCGTACTCTAGGGCAGCCCATGCCCGGGAGTCGTTGGCTAACACACAAAGAACTCAAAATGGTGTTTTGTGTAATTTTGTTTCATTTCGCTTTGTTCTAGTATTTTTTTTGTCTTAGTGTGGGTTTGTGGATATTTTTTAAGAGAGAAAAGAAAAAGAAAGGTGAGTGAGTGGGGAGACAGGAGGATCCGGGAGGAATTAGAAGAGGGGATAACATGGTTAAAATATATTGCATGTATAATGCAATAAAAGTTTAAAAAAATATTGCATGAAAAATGTTTTTAGCTTAAAAAAATGCTCAGTAAAAGCCCTGAATGAATGATCACTAGTTAACTGGCTATTAGGAGGGTATTGTGTGGGTGTGTTCTCATGTAAGTGCATGTGTGTGAGCAGGTGCACATGTGGACATGTGTGTGAAGACCAGGTTGACACAGGTTTCCTCCCCCTTCCTTTTGGAGAAGGTCTCTCAGCAGCCTGCAGCTTGACATTTCTGCTAAAGCTAGAGAATTCCAAAGGCCGGCCTGTCCCGGCCCAAACGTCCCGCGACTTGACTCCCAGTGCTGGGGCTGCAGGCGCACAGCACTGCAAGGCACCTTGTGCAGGTAAGGGCGGAGGATCAGAGCTCAGCTTCTCTTGCCTGCACAGCAAGCACCTGATTGATGAGGCCAACTCTCCAGGCTTTAACTAAATAATGAATTAAACTAAATGCTAAGTGAGTGAGGATCATGAAGGAGAAGAAGGGATATTTTTGTGAATGATCTTCGAGGTTCACCGAAAGGGTCAGCTCATGATTCCCATTTTCATTGATTTTTAAGCCTAGCTCTGCTGGTAACATTATTTTCAAGCTGCTGGTAACATATTTTCAATATGACCTATGCAGCAAGAAGTCAGATTAGCATTTTACACTGTTCAAGGGATTAAAGTTAATTGACTCAGCTATTTAAGTCAGCTTAACAAATACTTCCACCTGGAGACTTTTCTTCCTCTTGAGTGTCTCAAGGTAGTTTATAAATCTTCAGTCTATAAACCTTACTTTCCACTTCAAATAGCAAAACACAATTAGTTTTAATGAAATTTTCCAAGGAAAAAAAGATAGATCTCCAACTCTGAGTTGAGTGTGTCAGAATGCAACTCCCGGAGCATTTCAAGTCAGTATTAAATGAAACATTGCAAATAGTGGGAAATCGTCCTTTCTCGGATACTGCAGGGTGCCATTTCCACCCCTCTCCCTCCAACAATCTCTTGAAGGGAAATGAAAAGGAACCTTGCAGTGAAGCTTGTAAGTTAAGTGCCAGGGGCACAAGACAGGAAGCCCTGGGTGCAAACACAGAACCAACCTATGAGCTGTGTGACCACCTAACCTTTATAGTTCTTACGGCCGTGCTCCCCATGTAAGACTGAGGTGAGATCGAAGGCTCCATAAACTGAGTGACATTGTGCCTTCAACACAGTGAGCACCCAGCATACACACTCCCTGTCATCATATGGACCGTCTGTGGTTATTAATCGTTTGTTTAACATAGAGAATGCTTTTTTAAGTCAGTGATCTTTGAGTAAGTGGATCACCATCTGTAACGTAGATAAGTCTCATCTAGTCAGCAGAAGTAAGTGGCTGTCTAATATCTAATAACAAACTAATAGTCTTTCTAAGAAAGAGTGTTTCTAAGAAACACAGCATACCTTGAGTCTCGGCCAACACCACAATGTTTCCATGGTCTCTAGGCTGAAATTAGAAAAGGGGGTCATCTGACTCTCACATCTGCTAGCCCACAATGCAGATATGGACTTCTATAAGCACATGAGCTAATTCCAATAGGAAGACAAACAGACAGGCAGGTAGACAGATAGATAGACAGACAGATATAGATAGATTGATAGATAGGTAGATAATAAATGGAAGATAGATAGATAGATAGATAGATAGATAGATAGATAGATAGATAGAACAAGCATAGGTAATAAGTAGATGATAAAGGATAGATAATAGGTAAGTATACAGATAGTAGGTAGATCATATTGGTATGATTCTCTTGAAACCTCTGAAACAAAACTAGATACAAGCATGAAAACTTAAATTATTAAAAATAAAATTTGGCTCGAGAGATGGCTCAGCAGTTAAGAGCACTGACTACTCTTCAAGAGGTCTTGAGTTAAATTCTCAGCAACCACATGGTGGCTCATAACCATCTGTAATGAAATCCAATGCCCTCTTCTGGTGTGTCTGAAGACAGCTACAGTGTACTCGTATACATAAAATAAATAAATCTTTAAAAAATAAAATAAAATTTGATGCTATAAACTCAGGTATCAATACACTTGGATGTAAGACCCTTGAAAGCAAGCATCAGCCTAGAGTCGTTAGGCATGCAGTTCATGTCCAGGAAATATCCAGAGAGTCTCTCCATCAATATATCTTAGCACAGCCGTGCAAATATTATGACATTATAAAGGAACATGTGAACTGAAATGCACAAGACACAGCCTCACAAACGTAATGTTAAAAAGGTGCTAAATGAAGAAGCCTTCAAGTTACCAGCTCTGCCAGATGGCTGAGAGAGTATGCGAGCTTCCCCAAATGTCAGCCTAGGGAACAGAGTGTCCCAAAGGAACTGAAAGCTAGGGAGTAGATGAATCACATCTGCTGTCGTCATGGATACCGTTCATCTTCTCCGTGTGAACTTGAAAACCAAAAGCACTCTAGGATAGAGTGGCTTGCTACTTAATTGAGGCCTCATCTGTCACCGAAGACTTAGGCCAATAGAGCATCCTTAATGTTTAATAACCACTGAGAGAGGACTTGGCATTTCACAAAACGGGCCAGATGTACATAGACAGATTTTTTTTCTCCTGCTTGGACGTTCTCTCTGCTAGGCACCCATGGAGAAATTTTAAAACATCTTCAGTGTATCTCGGCATAAGATATTCTGGCTTAAAAGCTTGAGGAGGGCCTTCAAAGGACTTCCTGTGCAGAGCTGACATGGCAAGGAGGATCCGGAACTGTGGTAAAGGTTCCCAAAGAAAGTCTGTTGCCTTTTCAGAAACACGTTTCAGTGCCCAGCCCCTCCCTTTGCATGTTGCACAATCTTCATCTACTCAACTGAAATATTCAGAGACTTTTCTGCTGTAACAATGATTCTGTCTTCGTGCCTAGGTTATACTGTTTTGTAATTACTCCAGCACTCCTAATCTCCTTACTCAAGGGAGCCTAAAGTGATGGGACCATAGGTAATAGGAGATTACAAGCTGCACATCCGTGAAAAACTGGGCAGAGAAGGAGCTTGAGGCTCATAGCTAAGAGTAACGTTTGTATTAAGTCCCAAATCTAGGACAAGTACAGGGGAGAAAAGACTAGTCTAATTAGAGACAAAATTGAATTTTGTGGTTTGGGGTCGTTTGTTGCTGTTTTTTGGTTTGTTTTCATTTGTCTGCTTTATTTTGCTTTTGTTTTTGTTTTTGTTTTTGTTTTTGTTTTTCAAGTCATGGTTTCTCTATGTAGCCTTGGTTGTTCTGGAACTCACTTTGTAGACCAGGCTGGCCTCCAACTCACAGAGAGTGCCTCTGCCTCTGCCTCCCAAGAGCTGCTATTAAAGGTGTGTACTACCACCACCCTGACAAATTCTGTGCATTTTAAAGTAACAACGTGTCTAAAAATAAATGAGTGTATGAGTATATACTATTAAAATCCCTAAAATATGTTTTTCTACAAAAAAACTGACTTTTCAATTCTGCTAAATGTTTTTCTCAACTGCATTTTTTGTTTCTGGAAAGTAAAAATAAAAACTCAGGACTGACATTCTCCTTTTTTTTTTTTTTTAACCAAACCAGTGAAATGCAAGCCATCCCTTTACTGCAGGAAACAAAGGGAATGAAGCTTTAGAAACAGAGATGTACATTTTCTAGATCAAGCTCAGGAAAAGTTTGGCAAAATGAACATTTTACTGAGTATTATAGTATCTTATTTTACCAACCAAATCTGAAGTTCTTAGGCAGCATATGTTTCTGTGTTTAGAATATGGAGGGTCTCCAGGTCCCACAGAGTAAATACTTAGCCTTCGGCTTTTGCTATCAGAGGTTGTTAGAAAGGTTGGGAAGTGAGGCCTTCACATGAGATCTTCCCAGCACTGAGAGGTTTGGTGTTGAAACCCTGTCTCCCTTTTCTCCCTCTCCACACACAACCTGGGTTACTGGGCTTCCCTGCCATGACCTCCCTTCACCCAAGCTGTAAGCCCAGCAGGGTTGTCTGATCCTGACCTGGAACCCCCCAAATCGAGAGCCAAAATTGAGAGCCAAAATTGAGAGCCTTGTCTGTCCCCAGTACTTTATGGTGGTGATGGAAAACTGACTAGTCCGTGGTCAAAGGGAGAGACAAGTCTCCTCACTCTCAGATGCAGTAATCACATAAGCAAATACGGAGGTGCACCCCCACTGTCACCGTCCAATCCTGAGCTAACTCAGTTCAGAGCATCCCTGACCCCAGTTCTCTCAGGAGCCTGGGGGATGGCCTTATGTTAGTCTCCGCATTGGCAAAACTGAGGAACACAGCAGACTGAACCAGCCACTTCTGGTAACAAAGAGAAGAGATTTGCTGGTTGGTTTTGAGAGTTCATATAAATAATTTGGTTTTTTTGTTTTGTTTTGTTTTGTTTTTTGAGACAGAGTTTCTCTGTGTAGCCCTGGCTGTCCTGGAACTCACTCTGTAGACCAGGCTGGCCTCGAACTCAGAAATCTGCTTACCTCTGCCTCCTAAGTGCTGGGATTAAAGGCATGCGCCACCACTGCTCGGCTCATATGGATATTTTTAAAGGCAGAAATATTTCAAATATCTGTTTATTGAAACCACGGACTGTAGCAACAATACTTAATAAGCATCACCTCTTTCCCCAATCTTCTTGTATGAATATTATTGTGTGTATTACATATATAATAATATTATATACTATATTCTTACATTTTTCCTATCCCTTCCGCATTATTGATAATCTATTCCTACTTGATAAACCAAAGCAAAATTCAGATGCTTAAAATGTACCAACAGGGAGGCTGAAGAGATGGCTCAGTAGCTAAAACCACTGGCTGTTCTTGCAGAGGACCCAGGTTCGGTTCCCAGCACCCACATTAGACAGCTCACAACCAACTGTAACTCCAGGTCCAGGAAATCTAATACCCTCTTCTGGCCTCCACACTCCTGCACCCCTGCATGCCTGTGGTACAAATATATCCAGTCCAGTACACCCAGTGCTCCTAGCCAACACCAGGAGCCAATGGGGCTCTCTCACATGATACAAAATATGACTATATTGCTTCTCTTTTTCACACAGACAGTGAGCATGAAGGTCAGAGGAGCCATGGGTGTGGTTGTGGAATGTCTATGAATCCAGCAGGTACCATCTATTCCCCAAATAAAGTAGATCCCTTAGTGATGCTGGACATATTTATATAGATGTCAGTGCTATGTAAGTCACCACTATATTCAAAATAATATTGGTTGATTCTCCCTTTTCTTGTGAGAGTTAATCTTGATTGCCAAATTGACATACCTATTGGGAAACAATCTCAATTGAGAAATTGCCTCTAACCGATGGATCTGTGTACATGTCTATGCTCGCTAATGCAGAAGTACCAAACCCATTATGGGTGGTCCATCCCTACCCAGATGGGCTTGGGCTGGGTAAGAAAAGCAACTGACTAAGGCAGGGAGCAAACCAGCAGGAAGTGTTCCTCTGCAGCATCAGTGTCTTCTTCTTCTTCCTCTTCTTCTTCTTCTTCTTCTTCTTCTTCTTCTTCTTCTTCTTCTTCTTCTTCTTCTTCTTCTTCTTCTTCCTCTCTCTCTCTCTCTCTCTCTCTCTCTCTCTCTCTCTCTCTCTCTCTCTCTCTCTCTCTGAGCAGGGTCTCTTACTGAGCCTGGAGCTCACCAAATTTGTTAGACTAGCTGGTCACCAGACCCTAGGATCTTCCAGTCCAGCACTGGCATGACAGGTACATACCACCATGCCAGATCTTACAAGTTCTTAGCAAATATTTGTTGGATGCATGAGTGATGAATACCGTCATTCACAAACATCCAGCTTCCTGCTAGGAAGTTCTTTCCTCTTGGCTGTACCAAACTCTAACGACATGTACACCCATGATTGATCTCGCCTGTCCTCCGGGGGTTGGAAGACTACATCATCTGGAAAGTCAGAAAGATTCAATAGCTATCAAGAGATTAAACCTTAGGGATATGGATGGTGACAGTTCAACTATAAATAATGCAACTTTATAGAACACTCTTCCTTTCTTATTAGCTGTGGTACCCAGATGTATAGTTTTAAAAGCTGGAGTAAGAATTTGCCTTTATACATTGATCTGCCCTGATAGCAGAGCAATGAAAACATAGAATATAGAAAATAAAACCAATTAAAATTGACAGTCCCTCAGCAACATTTTTACATTTCTAATTTATGGATTAGACCATCAAAGGTCTAATAATAAGTCAAGTAAAAGTACAAAATACTAGCTCTCTGCCTTACATGCTGAGCTTTAAAATACTGACAGATAAGGTAGGCTTTCAATAAGCTCTAAAAGGAAGTGTCTCAGGGAGAGCCGTGCGTCTCTACTGCACTGTCTTCCACAAGTGTTTATCACACTGACACTAAGCATTGCCCACAAGAATGAACTTCCACATCACAACCTAATCTTCAGAACAGATGATCAGATAGATAAAATTAGCTCAGAGCATCTGCAGCCAACATTTGGAATTCACAGTTTCTGCAGAGCCCAGGTCATTACAGCTGAGATATTATAGTATATCAATGTCTATCTTTCTGTCTTGACAAATTGCAACACCAAAACTTCATGGTTGGTAAAAATAAATAAATAATTATAAAAGTGCCATGTACGGGTATAAAGAGAAAGTGAAACCTCGGTGCTGGTTCTACCTCCAAGGAGAAGCTAACAATCACAGTGACGATTGTCTATTCTGATTATTTCTGCCTTTCTGTCCTCATAAATTTCAAAATCAAAACTTCATAGCTAGGAAAATTTGCAAGACCAAGATGTGTAAGAACAAATTTAACTCCCGCCCAGTCATCTTAATTGAAAATAAAATAGCAATTGAAGCACTCTTGTTTCTATGACTATGAGGTCAAGAGAAATTATCTTTTTCCATTTTAAAATATAATTTGTTGGATCTTTTAGAAAATCACAGTAGAAGCTGGACCCTGAGGGCACTGATGGGAGCTGCTGGGTTTACAGCCATTGCCTAGCAACAAGAATCTCGACAGACTACAGAAGTGACCAAACTCAGAAATCCAGGAGAGCATTTAAGACGGTTTTCTCTGGGAGTCTCTGGTCATCTGAAGGTTGGTCCCATCTACACTGCAACTTTTCTCCACTTTGGTGCAGGTTTCAACATCATCTCTTTCATCAGCCTGTCAACAAATACTTGAGTATCTACTAAATTCCAAACACATACCAGCAATGTTCTCAGGGAGCTTACGTTCCAGGCAGGAGATATAGCTAATAAACAAATAAGTGTATTTCATGTTGTATTATGAGTCTATGTATATCTCTGGTTGAGGAGAGAAAAGGCAAATAACAGAAGCAGGTTAAACGAGTGTGTTTAAATAGGATAGCTTGAATCAGGCTCATGGAGAAAAGGACATTTAAAATACTTGAGGGCTGGAGAGATGGCTCAGGGGTTAAGAGTGCCGACTGCTCTTCTGAAGGTCATGAGTTCAAATCCCAACAACCACATTATGGCTCACAACCATCTGCAATGAGATCTGACCCCTTCTTCTGGGGTGTCTGAAGACAGCTACCATGTACTCACATATAATAAATAAATAAATCTTTAAAAAAATAAAATAAAATACTTGACAATAAAGGGTGTAGCTGTGTGGTAGCTGTCATCCATAAGTTCTAGGCAGAGGCAGGAGGATGCCTAGAGAGCTCTAGAAGTAGAGGTCAGTGTGGCCAGAGGAGTGGGAGGTAGAGATGTTCTAAGAACGAGATCACGGGGCTGGAGGGGTGGTTGAATGGTTGAGTTCTTCCTGCTGTCCCAGAGTTCCGAGCCTGGGTCCCAGCACCTACATTGTGCAGCTTCCAGATGCTTGAAACTCCAGCTCCAGGATTTGACAGCCTCGTCTGTCCTTCACAGGTACCTGCACATATGTGCACACCTTCACACAGGCCTACACACAAATAAAGGTAAATTTAAACAAAGGAAGCAGGTTATGTGTGCTCTTGGAGTCTAACAGTAAATGTAGGTAAGCAGTAGGAGGGTTTAGAGGAAGGCTAAAGATGGCTGTTAACTAAGCCCTGTTCTTCCTCAGGCGGGGCTGCATTAGAACCTCTATTGTATTCACAGGCTGAGAGAAGTGTGTGGGGATTACAGGCATCTGTATGAACATAAGAGCAGGTCCAGAAGGGTAACCCCTGAAGCCACTGGTCAGCTGAACTCCCCGAAAGGAGGAAGCCTGGGGACTCCATTTTCTTGAGCACAAATAAAACCAGAAAGAAGGGAGGAGTCAGACAGCAGCGTGTGCAGAGCTACAAAGCTTTGCATGCACCCCAGTGATCTTTGAGTGTAAGAGATTGGGGGGGGGGGGCGCGGAAGCAGAGTTAAGAGATAGCTGTGAGAGAAGATTAACCAGGCAGACCTGAAAATCCGACCAGACAAGACAGCAGAGCTTTGACTCCTAGATTCCTGTCTTGGAAAATACATTGTATGTGTTGCGTGAAGTTAATATTGTGTGTGTGTGTGTGTGTGTGTGTGTGTGTGTGTGTGTGTGTGTGTTGGAGGATGAACTGACATTCACTTCTCACTACCAGGGGAACTAATGCATTTTCCTGTCAGTCACGCTTAAAAAGCTGCCTTGTTTCTAACTGGATCCGGCATTATTAAATAGTTACATAAATAATGCATCACCTCTGCCTTGCAGGAGTGTGTTCCCGCAGCCCTGAGGTAAGAGCTCCCAGGCTTAGTACTGGAGTTATGCTAATAGGAAAAATCTAAGTCCTCCATGCTGAGAACAGATCAGTGTTTAGAAGAAAGCTGGGAGAGGTACGATATTTCTGTGCCGAGGCGAGTACGGGAAGGAAAGAGTCCTTGAGGCTAGGACTGCAGGAAAAGGAGCAAGCAACTGTGGTGCGCTGAGGAGAGAAGAGCCACCAGAGGCCTTCTTCAAACAGAAAGCCCCCAGAAGCCTGGCTTGCCAATCTGCAACAGGAGAACTGAAGAGAAGTCCAAAATGCCTTGGGACCAGGACCTGGGGTCACAGATCACAGGTCAGGGGTCACGGGTCATGGGTCACAGGAAAGGCAGTGGGACTCCTTGGCAGGGATAAGGGATTAAGAAAGGAAACAGAGCGAACCCTCTAGGAAGACAGAGACCTCAGTGGAGGAGAGCAGAGTCAGGGCTCACCTCTCACAGCTCTGTTATCTGTGGATAACAGATACCCACCACGGTACTGAAAATATTTGTTTACCTGCCTGCTTCCTTGCTTGCTTGTCTGGTTTTTTTGTTTTTGTTTTTTGTTTGTTTGTTTGTTTGTTTGGTTTGTTTTGCTCTGACAAATGGCTCTATTCAGGAAACTCTAACAGAAAGCATGAAATTTGTCTAGAGATCTTAAGAGAGCACCTTGAGGACAGATATCCCTGTGCAGTAACGGAGTCTGGTGTACAACCAGAGAGCACTTTTCAGGAGCTGGGGAGGAGGCAAGCTATGTTTATTTCAAAAGTGCTGGCTAGAAATAGCCACACAGCAAGAGGACAGGATGTCAAATGGGAGCTCTAGTTAAAAGTCACAAAGACAGAGGTTCTAAAATGAAGACGTAGACATGTCGTTTCAAAGCTTCTCACTTGAGCAACACTAGAGGGGGCGAGCCTGACCAGGAGCAGGCTCCGTCTTCAGTCCTCAGGAAAACATCGGCAGTGATCGGTAGTGACTACAGGCCACACTGAGCTCCAGGATCCCTAGGAACCCATGAGGAATGCAATGGCTGCTGGGTAGCAGTGGTTCGGTCAGAATGACCGAGAAACAATAAAGAATGAAGTCATAAGCTAAGTTCTCTCTGTATATTTACCAGGGACTTTCAAGGAGTGACCTTTAAGTGGTATTTTAGAACTGATTTTACATGGCTGGGGGCATAACTCAGTGGTAGAGACCTCAAGGGCATATCCCAAACATGGAGTTCGGTTCCCAGCAAGAATTATCATCACAGTAGGAAGAATGGAGTACATCAGTATGGCCCACGTTGTGTGGAGTATACATCAACACCAGACACCTCATTATCTTACCAGTGAGCCCACAGTAGTAGGATCACAGGTAAGATGTGGGTCCGCCTCTTCCTTCCCTGACATGGTAAAGATGAGAAGCAAAGACCTCAATTCATAACACAAACTCCAGCCACTTGAAAGGTATAGTTAAATTCACTTCAGTAGAAGGTATGTGCTGTATAAATTGTAGCACCCACTGTCCCCCCAGATTCATGCTGTAAAAATCCGGGGCAGCTCCGATAGCATCGTCTGCTCCAGATCACACGTTTTATACTTAGCAAATGGCTACTCTGTTCTTATAATTAAGGATTCATAACAACACCTCAGAAGTCATAGAGAGGTGCAATGCACAAGTTTATATAATATGTTTATGTAAGAGATAAGCTAAATGTAGAGATGATAGATGATAGGTAAGTAGGGACATAAACAGACAAACAGATGATAGATAGGTAGGTAGGTAGGTAGGTAGGTAGGTAGATAGATAGATAGATAGATAGATAGATAATGATAGATAGATAGATAGATAGATAGATAGATAGATAGATAGATAGATAGATAGATAGATAGATAGATGGATAGTGTAGTGGCTATTCCTGGTTGTCAACTTGACTATGTCTGAAATGAACTACAATCCAGAATTAGAAGGCTCACCTGTGGCCCTAATCTGGAGGCTGAGAGATACAAGTTTCTGACCTGAATCTTGGCATGGAGACCTTGAGGAATAGTGGCTATAAATCCCATAGGATTAACATAGAAAGCTCTATGAGTTCAAGAACATCTGGGATTAAAAGTGTGGTGGCATAGTGGCTATGAATCCTAGAAGATTAAGACTGGAAGATCTACAAGTTCAAGCAAGGTCATCTGGGGTTAAAGGTGTGGTGGCACATACTTTTAACCTGGGCCACACTTTTTGCTGGAGACCTATATAAGGACATTGGAAGAAGGAAGGCTCTCTCTGCTTCGCCTGCTTGCCTTGTGGGACTGAGCAATTGCTGGATCCTTGGACTTCCATTCACAGCTGCTGCCGAGACTGTTGTTGGGAGTTGATTGTTGGGAGTTGGACTACAGACTGTAAGTCATCAATAAATCCCTTTACTACATAGAGACTACCATAAATTCTGTGACTCTAGAGTTCTCTAGAGAACTCTGACTAAGATAGATAGATAGATAGATAGATAGATAGATAGATAGATAGATAGA
>JADRCD010207127.1:7642-18690 GCA_019843815.1 Montemys delectorum
ACAAAGAAATAGTGATAAAAACCACATGCAGATAGATCAGTGAAATAGAATTGAAGATCTAGAAATGTAGCAACACACCTTTACTCACTTAATCTTTGATAAAGAGACCAAAATCTCATAGGGGAAAAGGGAATGGGGGATGGGAGGGAAAAGTTGCGGAGGGGAATCCTGGAACTGGGACAACATTTGAAATGTAAATAAATAAAATAACCAATAAAAATTCATCCCTACCTGTGTGGTGGCACACACCTTTGATCCTACCACTTGGGAGGCAGAGGCATGCAGATCTGTGTTAGTTTGAGGTCACCCTTGTCTACGGAGTGAGATCCAGGCCATCCAGGGCTATAAGGAGAAAGCATATCTCCAAAAACCAATCAACCAAACCAACCAGTCAAACAAACAGACAAACAAAAATGTTCATTCCTTTAAACTAATATACGTCCTTGTTGAAAATTCTTTGTTTAGCTCTGTACCCCATTTTTTAATAGGGTTATTTGGTTCTCTGGAGTCTAACTTCTTGAGTTCTTTGTATACATTGGATATTAGCCCTCTATCAGATATAAGATTGGTAAAGATCTTTTCCAATTTCTTGGCTGCCATTTTGTCCTATTGATAGTGTCTTTTGCTTAACAGAAGCTTTGCAACTTTATGAGGTCTCATTTGTCAATTCTTGATCTTAGAGCAGAAGCTATTGGTATTCTGTTCAGGAAAATTTCCTCTGTGCCTATGTGCTCAGGGCTCTTCCCCATTTTCTTTTCTATTAGTTTCAATGTATCTGGTTTGATGTGGAGGTCCCTGATACACTTGGACTTGAGCATTGTACAAGGAGATAGGAATGGATTAATTTGCATTCTTCTACATGCTAACTGCCAGTTGAGCCAGTACCATTTGTTGAAAATGCTGCCTTTTTTCCACTTTATAGTTTTAGTTCCTTTGTCAAAGATCAAGTGCCAATAGGTGTATGGGTTCAATTCTGGGTCTTCAATTCTGTTCCATTGATCTACCTGCCTGTCACTGTACCAACACCATGCACTTTTTATCACAATTGCTCTGTAGTAAAGCTTAAGGTCTGGGATGGTGATTCCACCAGAGATTTTTTATTATTAAGAACAGTTTTGGCTATCCTGGTTTTTTTGTTGTTCTAAATGAATTTGCAAATTGCTCTTTCTAAGTCTGTGAAGAATTGAGTTGGAATTTTGATGGGGATTGCATTGAATCTGTAGATTGCCTTTGGTAAAATGGCCATTTTTACTATATTAATCCTGACAATCCATGAGCATGGGAGATCTTTCCATCTTCTGAGATCTTCTTCAACTCCCTTCTTCATAGACTTGAAGTTCTTGTCAAATAGATCTTTTACTTGCTTAGTTAGAGTTACATCAAGGTATTTTATATTATTTGTAACTATTGTGAAGGGTGTTGTTTCCCTAATTTCTTTCTCCATCTGTTTATCCTTTGTGTAGAGGAAGGCTTCTGATTTGCAGCTTCTGATTTGCCTGAGTTAATTTTATATCCAGCTACTTTGCTGAAGTTGTTTATCATGTTCAGGAGCTCTCTGGTGGAATTTTTGGGGTCACTTAAGTATACTATCATATCATCAGTAAATAGTGATAATTTGACTTCTTCCTTTCCAATTCATATCCCGTTGTTCTCCATTTGTTGTCTAATGGCTCTGGCTAGGACTTCAAGTACAATATTGAATGGGTAGGGAGAGAGTGGGCAGCCTTATCTAGTTCCTGATTTTAGTGGGATTACTTCACTCAGCCTTATATAGCTGTCTCCTGAAGGGCTCTGACAGTACCTGACTAATACTGAAGTAGAGACTCACAGCCATCCATTGAACTGAGTACAGGGTCCTCAATGAAGGAGTTAGAGAAAGGACCAAAGGAGCTGAAGGGTTTGCAGCCCCTTAGGACGAACAACAATATGAACTAACTAGTACCCAAAGAGCTCCCAGGGACTCAACCACCAACCAAGGACTAAACATGGTGGGACTGATTGCTCTGGCAGCATGTATATAGTAGAGGATTGCAAAGTCGGTCATCAATGGGAAGAGAGGCTCTTGGCCCTGTGAAGGCTCTGTGCCCCAGTGTGGGGGAATGCCAGGGCCAATAAGTGGGAGAGTGGGAGAGGGTGGAGTGGCAAGCAGGGGGAGGAGGAGGCAACAGGGGTTTGTTCTTGGTTTTTTTTGGGGGGGCGGGGAAACTGGTGAAGGAGAAATCATGTGACATGTAAATAAAGAAAATATCTAATAAAAAAATGAAAAAGTTTAGGAAGAAAACATGTATGTCCTTAGTTCTCCCATGAGATCATAAATGAACAACAACAAAATGCTTCATTC
The DNA here is from genome assembly GCA_019843815.1 of Montemys delectorum. Taxonomy (NCBI): domain Eukaryota; kingdom Metazoa; phylum Chordata; class Mammalia; order Rodentia; family Muridae; genus Montemys; species Montemys delectorum. The sequence continues at coordinate 9,984 of JADRCD010207127.1, forward strand.
ACATTTGCAAGAGAGGAAGGCAATTGAGAACTTACACTACACTAGCTATTCTTTTTGAACTTGGAATACAAGATTTGAAACAATAAAACTGAAACAAGAAATGATTCAAAATGAACATTTTTTTCTGATATATCTGTATTTTAAGGAACACACATTAGAAATAGCACATTTGTATGTGCATGTGTGTGTGTGTGTGTGTGTGTGTGTGTGTGTACACATTTGTAGAGTGCTTACAATAAACAATATAAAAGTTATATATTAAACTCTGTTCTAAGAGAATAATAATTCACTGGGCAGAGCAAACACAATTGGAATAATCCCAAAAATAATATAAACCAGTGGAGCTATGCTGGAAACTGTCCTTTTGCATACTGTTTTTACTACTCCCTTGCTTCTATGCTTCCCAGTGTCCTAAACAGTAAGTAACTAAATAGTAACATAATTCTTTAGATAATTTTGCTGTGTTCACTAGGGACTTGAAGGAAAATCTTTGCTTTCTTGATATAAGAGAAATCACTGCTGACATGCAGCTTCCCAGTCCCACTTGTGTCTTGAATGCAAATGTGAAGTCAAGGTACAAGCCAGCATCATTATGTTTATTTATGAGATATGGGAACATAAGGACATACAGCCCCATAAACTGTAACAAGAGGGGTTAAAAAGACTGTGCCAGTGTAATATTACAGAACAGGATTACTTATTCATACTTTGTGATGTTACTTATTACTTATTAAATACTTATTTTTTTTCATTTTTTCTGTATGTACTTGTATTTGTGGGTGGATGTGTTCCTTATTGAAATTGCATAATATTAAACTGTACTACCTGCTATTATCTGAAACACTCTGTCTCACAAGCCTTAGGTGAGTGATGTGTTGCAGATAAGCGTGTTCTATAAGCAACAGTTAAGATGAGAGATGAAAAGTGGCCAGGAGGTGATGTAATGGAGAGGTGAGATATGCAGAAGGTAGGGGATAAAGTAACTCAACATTTTTTGAGGTTACCGAAACGAGGACTATGCAGTTCTTCCTGAGGATGGAGTGGTACTGTGTGATCACAGTCCTTAGAAGACACAGAAGAAATTTAACCTAGCACAGCATTGTAGAATGATTACATTTTCAACTGAATGATTTTCTTTGTAAATGTTTATCCATTTCATTTCAGAGAATGTTTGGGAAGGATGAGGGAAAACGATACCCTGGTGCAGAAGGTATTACTCTGACTACAGCAGTCCTACTCTGTACTGAAATGCACATTTTACATACCAAGGCAGATCTGCCCCTCAGGTTCTCTCAATATCCTTCCTCACCCACTGCCCTGAACTTTACATTGAAGGGGCTATACTTTCAGGCCCCTGAAGCTACTCCCTACCTAACCCAGACATTTTAGTCTCTCTGCCCTTCTCTGTCCTCACTCCTCATTTTCTCTGTCCTCACTCCCCATTTTCTCTGTCCCTGTGTGCACATGTTCTTTTTCTCTTTCTCTTTCCCTTCCCCTGTCTCCCTCTCCACGGCGACTTTCCTGCTCTCCTTCCTTGGAATATACCCAAGAGCAGCTTCCAGATAAACCTGCCTTTATGTACTCTAATCTGGCTTGAATTGACTCATTTCACTGGTGGGGAGTAACATAATCATCAGTGGTGATGTTCAAAGACGCAGAGAAACCAGTATTGAGACTTGAGCCATGGGACTCAAGGGAATGTCCTGAATCAAGAGTGAGGTCTGAAAATCTCATCTTGATAGCAGCAGGAGTAAGACTCACTCCCTTCCTGGTCTGGGCCTACATGGCAGGGTGCATGTAACCCTTTGACTTTCACCACCACTGAGGTATTCACATAGCACAATGGCCAAATTAGAGGTTTTACTTCCTCTCTGCCAAAAAGGAAATGTCCAGCAATGTAACCCCCTTGGCTTCTCCTCAGAGACTGTTGGACAAATGGGGCAGAAGCTGTCAGCAGGGTTCAGATGGCTAAGAATATGATGGAAGAATTCCCAGATCTAGTCTGCAACTAGGTAAGTCTACTTATTGTTTCAGGGATAGGGTATCAAAGGGGTACAGGTTGGAAAGGGAAAATTGATCATAGAATCAATTGGGCAGCAAGAGCTGATCAATTATAATACAACACTTAATTATCATGTGGGTAGAAAAACAGAGCTGGACTTGTGTGAGAGTTATGGAGCCTTGCAGAGGTATCTGTGCAAGGTCATTTTTCAGACAAGGCCAGTATTCAGGGACACTCTCCAGACAAAGCCAGGAACAGACCGAAAAGCCCTGCTGGGAAAGGGAGTCCTCTATTTCATGCCAAGCTTAGAATGTCATCCAGGTATTGGGGAGTTTGATTTTAATAGTAGGTTTCACCAATACAGCAAGTACCTGGGTTTCCTCTTCATGCAAATTAAGCATTGCCAGCACCTTGATACTAACCAATAATGTTCACTCACCCTGGAAAGCCCCTCGCTACTCTCAAAGGTTTATATAGCCCCATGACCCCCAGATAAAGAGAGCTGTTTCACTGAAAACTGTCTTAAAATAGGCTTTTTATTTCTCTCCAGCACTCAAGTCAACTGAGTTCCTGTGAACCTAGCACACCCAGACAGGCTTCAGTACTTTCATTCTGTCCAGAGTGCAACTGTGCCTGTAAAGGACCTGGCCAGCCACTGATAGCTGATGTTTAATATACTGATATATCAATATGCACTAAATTATACATTTATTATCTAAAAGCATAATTTAACACAGCTTACTTATTTTAACACTATCAATATTTCATCAAAATATTTCCAAAATTCAATTTAATTTTCTTCATTCATGAAATGATTCTTTAGAAACAGACTATGTGTCTACACACATGTTGGGGGTTTTGTTTCTTTCTATGTGGATTCAAATATAATTACTTGGTATTAATTGTATCCCTTTAAATAGACATGTTAAATCCATGACTCATACAATGCCATATATATAGTGCACATTGGTTAATCCTTTTTTTCATCTGAAAACATTTATAAGATTTGGTTCTTAGAATTATGGCAATCATTTCTACTTGCTCTTCAACAAAGCTAATGATGTAAGTGTTTCTACATTTAGATATTTCAAATGAAAAAGCTGAAGCCTGAATGTGAAAAACAATCTTCCCTAACTCAAGTAACAGCAGCCTGATTGGATTGACCTTCAGTCCCCTCTCCATACACGCCCAGGCTTTCCTAGTTTCTAACACATTCCCATTTGTGCTTTCCTTTGTCTCTCTAAGTAGCATGTTTTATTGGTGACTGTTGTACATGTGATTGTTTTCAGTCATTCCTTTTGATTATCTATCATTGTTTTAGAATTCTTAAAGTATAAATATCAAGTCTTAGATTAATTTTTGTATCCATAAGAACTTTAAATTATATAGCCATATATATTGTATAATAAAACTAAATTTATCATTAATCTTGCCTTTAAAAAAATCACATGCTTACTTATTGATTTGGAAATATTTAAAAGAATATGTAACAGCATACCTTATCTAAGCCAAGTTAAAAAATTAGAGAAATAAGTTTATTCTTGAAAAATTTCCAGAAAAAGTACATGGAATGATTTTCACCAAAATGCTCTCCCTCCTCCCAATCATGTCTTTTTTTATGCACACTCAGAGAAATGAATGACCTTGGCAACAGAATTAATACATCTGTATCTCATTAAGAAAACCACAACATATCCAAACTTATGGAACACAATGAAAGCAGTGCTAAAAGGAAAACTCATAGCTCTGAGTGCCTCAAAAAAAAAAAAAAAAAAAAAAAAAAAAAAAAAAGGAGAGAGGATAGACTAGCAGCTTGACAGCACACCTGAAAACTCTAGAACAAGAAGAAGCAAATAGACGAATGAGGAGTAGAAGACAGGAAATAATCAAACTCAGGGCTGAAATCAACCAAGTAGAAACAAAAAGAAGTATACAAAAAATCAATCAAACCAGGAGCTGGTTTTTTGAGAAAATCAGCAAGATAGATAAACCCTTGGAAAAACTAATCAGAGGGCACAAAGATAGTATCCAAATCACCAAAATCAGAAATGAAAAGGGAGACATAACAACGGAACCTGAGGAAATCCAAAATATCATCAGATTCTACTACAAAAGTCTATACTCACCAAAACTGGAAAATTTGAATGAAATGGGCAATTTTCTAGACAGACACCAGGTGCCAAAGTTAAATCAGGATCAAATAAATGATCTAAACAGTCCCATAACTCCTAAAGAAATAGAAGGAGTCATTAATAGTCTCCCAACCAAAAAAAAAAAAAGCCCAGGAGCAGATGGTTTAGTGCAGAATTCTCTAAGACCTTCAAAGAAGACCTAATACCAATACTCTTCAACCTATTCCACCAAATAGAAACAGAAGGAACACTCCCCAATTTGTTCTACAAACGAAGCCACAATTACTCTGACACCTAAACCACACAAAGACCCAACAAAGAAAGAGATCATCAGACCAATTTCACTTATGAATATCAATGCAAAAGTAATCAATAAAATACTTGCAAATCTAATCCAAGAACACATCAAAACAATCATACACCACGATCAAGTATGCTTCATCCCAGGGATGCAGAGATGATTCAATATACGGAAATCCATCAATGTAATCCACTATATAAACAAACTCAAAGAAAAAAAAACACATGATCATTTCATTAGATGCTGAGAAAGCATTTGACAAAATCCAACACCCCTTCATGATAAAATCTTAGAAAGATCAGGAATTCAAGGCTCATACTTAAACATATTAAAAGCAGTGTACAGCAATCCAGTAGCCAAAATGAAACTAAATGGAGGGAAACTTGAAGAAATCCCACTAAAATCTGGGACTAGTCAAGGCTGCCCACTCTCTTCTTACCTTTTTAATATAGTATTTGAAGTCCTAGCCAGAGCAATTGGACAGCAAAAGGAGATCAAAGGAGATACAAATTGTAAAGTAAGAAGTCAAAATATCACTATTTGCAGATGATATGATGATATACTTAAGCAACATAAAAATTCCACCAGAGAACTACTAAATCTGATAAACAACTTCAGCAAAGTGGCTGGTACAAAGTTAACTGAAATCAGTGGCCTTTCTCTACTCAAAGGGTAAATAGGCTGAGAAGGAAATTAGGGAAGCAACACCTCTCACAATAGTCACAAATAATATAAAATTCCTTGCTGTGACTCTAACTAAGCAAGTGAAAGATCTGTATGACAAGAAATTCAAGTCTCTGAAGAAAGAAATCCAAGATGATCTTAGAAGATGGAAAGATATAACATGTTCATGGATTGGTAGGATTAATATAGTAAAAAATGACCATCTTGCTGAAAGCAATCTACAGATTCAATGGAATCCTCATTAAAATTCCAAATCAATTCTTCATAGAATTAGAGTGAGCAATTTCCAAATTCATCTGGAATAACAACAACAACAACAACAACAACAACAACAACAAACAGGATAGTGAAAATTATTCTCAACAATAAAAGAACTTAGGGGGGAATCACCATCCCTGACCTCAAGCTATACTACAGAGCAATAGTGATAAAAATTGCATGGAATTAGTACAGAGACAGACATGTTTATACATGGAATAGAATTGAAGACTCAGGAATGAATCCATGTTGTACCAAAGGCAGGGGCTCTCTCTCTCCCTGGTGTTGACCTGTTGCTGCACTGTGTGTTAGTTAAAAAGGAGACAATGTATAAATGAGTTATTTTATCGTAGGAAGGAGAAAATATGCTGGTTAAGTAGAGAGAAAGAAAGGAGAGGAAGGAGAGATAAAGAGAGAGAAAGGAGAGGAAGCAAGTAAGAGAAGAGAACAAAGAGCAAGAGAAGAGAGAGAGCAAGAGAGGAAGAGAGAGGGGAAGAGTAAGAGAGCAAGAGAGCAAGAGAGAGAGAGAGAGGAGGGGGTAAACTGCTCCTTTTATCATTTGGGGCATGGCATGTCTGGCTTGTGGTCAGATGACTGGGTGTAGGGTCCAGGTAGAATGCTTGGAGCTTGGGGCATTGTCTGCCTGATAGGGCACACATCTCCTGCAGGGGTAGCTGTCAGGGGTTGTGACTGAAACAGGAACCAAAGACTCAGAAGTTATGGCCAATTTTTTTCTGCCCTCTGTAAGCAGAAATTGACCACAGGGATCCAGGGCTCAAAGCCAATACTCTACTGAGCTTAAATTACCGGAGCAGAACACTGTCCCACACTGCCCCACAAACCCACACACCTATAATCACTTGATCTTTGACAAAGGAGCTAAAACCATCCAGTGGAAAAAAAGACAACATTTTCAACAAATAGTGCTGGTTCAACTGGCTGTTAGCATGTAGAAGAATGCAAATTGATCCATTCTTATCACCTTGTACAAAGCTCAAGCCCAAATGGATCAAGATCCTCCATATGAAATAATATATACTGAATCTAATAGAAAAGAAAGGGGAGAGGAACCCCAAGCACATGAGTATAGGGGAAAATTTCCTGAAGAGAACACCAATGACTTGTGCTGTAAGATCAAGAATTGACAAACAGGACCTCATAAAATTGCAGAGCTTCCGTCAGGCAAAGGACACTGCCAATAGGACAAAACAGCAACCAACAGATTAGGAATAGATCTTTACCACCCTCTATATCTGATAGAAGGCTTAAATCCAATATATACAAAGAATTCAAGAAATTACTACAGAGAATCAAATAATTCTATTTAAAAATGGGGGACAGAGCTAAACAAAGAATTCTCAACTGAAGAATAATGAATGACTGAGAAGCACCTAAAGAAATGTTCAACACCCTTAGTCATCAGCAAAATTTAAATCAAAACAATCCTGAGATTCCACCTCACACCAGTCAGAATGGCTAAGATGAAAAACTCAGGTGACAGCAGATGCTGGAGAGGATGTGAAGGAAGAGGAATACTCATCCATTGCTGGTGGGATTGCAAGCTGGTACAACCACTCTGGAAATCAGTTTGGCAGTTCCTCAGGAAATTGGACATAGTACTACCTGACAACCAAGCTATACCACCCAGAAGATGCTCCAATATTTAATAAGGACACATGCTCCATTACATTTATAGCAGCCAGAAGCTATGATAGCCAGGAGGTGGAAAGATCCCAGATATCCTTCAATAGAGGAATGGATACAGAAAATGTGGTATACAATGAAGTATTACTCAGCTATTAAAATGATGAATTCAGGAAGTTCGTAGGCAAATGTTTGGAACTAAAAAATAGCATCCTGAGTGAGGTAACGCAATTACAAAAGAACACATGGCATACACTCACTGATAAGTAGATATTAGCCTAGAAGTTCTGAATACCCAAGATATAATTCACAGACCACAGGAAGCTCAAGAAGAAGGAAGACCACAGTGTGGATACTTCAGTCTGTTTTAGAAAGGAAATCAAAATACGCATGGTAGGAAATACAGAAACAAATTTTGGGGCAGAAACTGAAGGAAAGACCATCCAGTGACTGTCCCACCTAGAGATCCATCTCATATACAGTTATCTAACCCAGACACTATGGTGGATGTCAACAAGTGCTTCCTAACAGGAGCCTGATATAGCTGTCTCCTGAGAGGCTCTGCCAGTGCCTGACTAATATAGAAGTGAATACTCATATTCATCCACTGGACTGATCAGAATGTCCCCAAGGGAGTAGATAGAGAAATAACCCAAGGAAAAGAAGGGGTTTACAGCCCCATAGGAGGAACAATATGAACCAACCAGTACCCAAGAGCTCCCAGGGTCTAAACCACCAACCAAAGAGTACACATGGAGGGACCCATGGCTCCAGCCTCATATGTAGCAGAGGATGGCCTTGTGGGACATCAATGAGAGCAGAGGCCCTTGGTCTCATGAGGCTTGATGCCACAGTGTAGAGGAATGCCAGGACAGGGAAGCAGGGGCAGTGGGTTAGTGAGCAGGGAGAGAGGGGATGGGATAGGAGGTTTTTTGGAGTGGATAAAATTTGCAATGTAAATAAAGAAAATGTCTTATAATATATTCCAAAAAAAGAAAATTATGAATAAGATTATTTACTCTTTAGTATAAAAATGAAATCCATAGATTTCATTCTGAACCCAAAATTTGCTCTTACACATTAGTAAGATTATCTTGGCTGCATTATGAATGACATACTAAAGTATGTCCCAACAGCTAAGCAAAGACAATCCCATACAATGAGAAACGTATGGCTTGAACAGCTATTTAGATTACATATATATTCTAAAATCACAAAATTTTCTTCGACAGAACAATACAGAAAATTTAGTTCTTCAGACAAATAATTTTTAAAATGATAAATGCTAGAATGCAAAGTAATATACTCTACCATTTTATTTCTTCTCTTTTCATATGAATACATTACAGCCATTAATATTATTTTCTTTTCTAAATCAGAGATTGAAGCCAAAGCCTCTCAAATTTTAATCAAGTGGTCTATGATTGCTTGTGTTCCTAGCCCACAAATTAATCTTTTATATTACTGTCTCTCTGGATTTCTCTATTAACTTTAATTTGCTTTTCCAAGCATTTATTGTTAATTTTGATTTTCTCAGTGGATTTCTTGACTTGTTTTGCACATATTTGCTAGTTTTCCTGGTCTTCTTAAAAACATATTCAAGCCTATGAGAACAGAAATGGTATCCATCATACATTCTTTACAGTTTGACAGATTATTTACCACACAGCAAAGACTTAATACATT
>JADRCD010207130.1:0-41261 GCA_019843815.1 Montemys delectorum
TTTTTTTTTTAGAGACAGGGTTTCTCTGTGGCTGTCCTGGAACTCACTCTGTAGACCAGGCTGGCTTCAAACTCTGAAATCTGCCTGCCTCTGCCTCCCAAGTGCTGGAATTAAAGGAGTGTGCCACCACTGCCCGGCCCTGAGGCCATTTTTAAATGAACAGTTTAGTATAATGATTGTAAATATGGATCCTGCAGCTGGGCGGATTATTTAGTCACTTTACATCCCAATATCAGCACCCCCTCTTCCTAGTTCTCTCTCCTTTCCTGTCTCCCTCCTCCCCTTCTCCTCTGAGAAGGGGAAGGCTCCCCTATCACCCCATCCTGGCACATCAAGTCCCCGCAGTTCTAGATACATCCTTTTTCACTGAGACAAGACAAGGCATCCCAGTTAGGGAACAGGAACCAGAGGCAGACAAAAGAGTCAGGGACAACCTCCACTCCAGTTGTTGGGGACCCACATGAAGACCAAGCTGTACACTGCTACATATAGCTGGTGGGGGAGGGGAACTAGGTCTGGTCCATGTTCTCTCTTTGGTTGGTGGTTCAGTCTCTGGGAGCCCCCGCAAAGGTCCAAGTTATTTGACTCTGTTGGTCTTCCTGTGGCGTCCCTAGCCTCTATGATAACCTCAAGTTCTAACTCCTATAATACAAGGTGGAGTTGAGGGATGGAAGCCCTATTTGGAGTTCTTAGTTTTTGCCTAGTGTTCCTTTTCTCTTAGAGGATCATTGTGTTATTTTGCATTTAGTTGTCACATCTTGTGAAGCTCCTCAGGCTTTGTTGTTTCTGATTTCTTTGATAGTTTTGGTGAGTACTTACCAAGTATAAACTATTCCTCTTGAAATGTGATATTTTACTCATGAGACTAGATTTATGGAGTTGTATGTCCAGAGCATTATTTGATCTTATAAGGAAGTATCAAACTCTCTCTCACACTGGCAGTGACTGAGAGCTCTTGTCATTCAACATCATTGATAGCATTTTGAGAAAGTAGTTTTGGGCCACACCCATTGTAGTAGGTAGCAATGCTCACAATACAATTTATACAAGTTATTTAGTTTTATCATCATACTTTGTAGCTTTCTCTTGATATTTCTCTGAAATTAATCTTAAAATGTGTGTGCTTTTCCTCCATATAGATAACTGTTACACATAACTAGTATTTATTGTGTTAAAATTACTCATGTTCTTTGCTTGTAAGCTACATATCACTGATGTTAAGCTGTGTGCTTGACCTTAATGTCTCAAATTTAATTGCTTTTGTTTAATTTTTTTATTCACATTTTCCATTCTTCAATATCATTTTTGTTCATTTTTGCTTTGTTCATAAAGATTTTTGTTTCTATTACATTATGTAGTTTTGTACCAATGGCTAGAAGCAGATCGTCATGGCAAGAGCCAAGATACTGCAAATACAACTTCAGGTAAAAATAGTTTAAAAATGAATTGGGGTATTAGAAATCATAATTTTAATTCACCCCACATCCTATTATAAATGTTTTAAAAATTTGTTTAGACAAAATTATAGATGATACTTGTATTTTGTTCTCTCATCTGAATCTTAATTTTCATAAAGACCTCATTTGCTTCAAGCCTTGAAAAAAATGTATTTACCAGTCTAAGGTGTCTTGGCATGTATTTTATATTTTCTTGGAGGAGAGGTTTGATTAAAGCTTAAATTTAGTAGATTACGTGGCAATATTGTTTGAAATTAGGGCTGTATATAGTTATAGCAAAGATATTAACATTGTAACTGTCTCTTGGCAGTGGCAAAAGTTTAACATAAGGAATTATAAGTATATAAATACTTGAAGAAATTTACAGTCCTTATTTGTTTGAGGACTATATTTAAAAAGTGAATTTTAATTTAAGGATGTTTATATACAATTTCTATTTCATGTGAATCCAAAATCCCAAACCCAGTCATTTTTCCTAATTAGTCCTAGCAATAAATTCTGAGTTAATGACATATAAAAATGTGCATTCAAAATGAAAAGAGTAAGTTGTTCTCCTAGTTTCTAGGTCCCTAAGGTAATTCTGGAACTTCCCCCCCCCCCCACAGATGTTAGTAAGAATAGCTGCATTCACTCATTTCTAAATTCTTACCAGTGGTATCAGATTCTTTCCCTAATTTATTTCAAAATAATATTTGCCAAGACATCTGTACATAGAGCAGTGATCTTTCTTGTTGCTCTTTCTTTTTTTTTAACAGTATAAGAAACTGGTAATGGTGTTGCTAGTACCTGGGTTAATAATAGAGTTAACAGGGCAGTGGTGTTACCAAGGTAGTGATGGTAGAAGTGTTAATAGTGGCATAAGTATAACGGTGGTGGTGGTGGTGGTGGTGGTGGTGGTGGTGGTGGTGGTGGTGGTGGTGGTGGTGGTGGTGGAGGTGGTGGTGGAGGTGGTGGTAGAGGATGCATATTGCCACATGTTTTGTGGTTTTGTGAAATTGTATATGGAGGTAAATTGGTTGTACCTTGAGAAGGTTGGTGTTCCACAGGCAACAGAACAATTATATTAAAAATGGCATTGTAATGACTTCTCTGATTTATCTTCTATCCCATTTGTAACTTGATATCTGAATGAAGATGTTGCTATTTTAACCATGCACAGGCAGGAATTCAATAAAAGGTAAGTATTACAAATAGATTTATTCTGGGTTATATGCTGTTTTTCTATTCCTGTGGTATTTTGCATTTTACTTATTACAGATAAAAGTAGTCATTTCTGTGTCTTAGATTGTGGGCCAAAGAGAAGGTTTCTTAGAGTTTTGCTATGACAATAGTTAAATCAGTAGCATAGGGCTTTTTGTTTGTTTGTTTTTTGAGACAAAGTTTCTCTATTTAGTCCTGCATCCTAGAACTCACTATGTAGACCATGCTGGCCTCAAACTCACAGAGGTCCTCCTGCCTCTACTTACCAAGTACTGTGATTAAAGATGTGTACTACCATGCCCAGCCTAGTAGCACAGATTTTTAGAACTACAGGAACTTTTTCTTGTTCATTTATTTATTTATGGATATAAAGTAAAGTGAAATCTAATCTCTTTTTTAAGCAAGAAATAGAAATTATTTTAGTGTTCACACAAACAAAGGAATCAGCTTAAAAGAATCATTTATCCAGAAGTGAACAGTTTTGAATCCTGAATCCTGTGGCCCTCTGTCACACTGACTCATGGACAGTTTAATCTTTATCTTCATGACTTTTGGTCATAGATAATCTAGTAGCAAGGTATAAAAATTGATAAATTTGTTAAGGGAGCATTTGTCTGTTTATTTATTGAGAAAGGACTCAACTCTCTAGACCAGGCTGGCATTAGTGATCCTCATGCCTGTGCCTCTCAGCATCTTAGATTACAGACATAAGAAACCACACCTAGTTTTAGGATGTCTTTAACAGTTTCTCTCCTGGAAGTGAAAGCTCTCAACTCTTAGAATATGGAGCTACAGACTAGAAAGATACAGAGCTATGGTACTTAGCTAAGCAAGTCAGGAGACTCCAAAGGAAAATGGCCTTTTGTCAAGGACACCAATTAAAAGCCATGGTTTAGTTGCTTTCCACAAATATATTTAAATTAAGTTCCTATATATCTAATATTGTAGTTTCCAACAAGATTTTAGTATGTAACATTTCCCTTCTGTGATTTTTTTAAAAAGATTTTACACAATTCAAAGCTGTTAGTATATGTCTATTCATATGTTTACCCCAAGTAGAAATTGAGTCATGTCTTTCAAGATGGCAGTGTCACTTCTAAGTCTGATTGCATTGTGATAATTTTAATTGTGCAAATACTGGTAAATTACATTGATATCTCTTTATAACTGTAGTTTGCATGTAAGTAGAACTTAAAAGTAGAACTTAAAAAGTGAGTTCCAGAGCCAGAGCTGTATAATAGTCTCAAAAAAAAAAAAAAAAAGAAAAGAAAAATGAAAGAAAGAGAAAAAAGGAAAACACAGACAATTATGGAATTTCTTTGAGGTCTTCTAACTCCTTGATACCAACTATTTGAAACTGGGTGTTTAAAACAGAACCATAAGAATCAAGCTAATTTATAAAACTAAGGTATTTGGGTGTAACAAGTCTTATGAAAATTAATTTGGTCAAGAAAATGAAAAACAAATTTGACTACTTCTCAAAGAATTATTGTTGGGAGGCTGGTTTTGAGACAGTGTTTCTCAGTGTATCCCTGGCCTTCCTAGAACTCACTCTGTAGACCAGGCTGGCCTTGAACTCACTGCCTCTGCCTCTCAAGTACTGGGATTAAAGTTGTATGCCACCACCACCCATCATGAATTTTACATATCTATACTTATATATAGATATGTGTATGTATGTACATATGTGTATGTGAATATACATATAAAATATAAACTATCTTTCTAGAGATTTGACAGGTGATAACTTGGGCACAGAATTACTCATTTCTTTAAAAAGTTAATGCGTTTAGTGGATTTTACCATTAGACAGCCCAACAATGATGTTTCTGATATTGTTGATTCAGTCACTGAAAACCTGTATCTGTATGCCAGTTTTGTGGCAATGTAAACAAAATTGCCTCCTCTGCACTACAGCATTGGCTTTGTGTGTAAAAACTTCAATCTCATAACTCTTAGTTTAAGCTACTTCCGTGAAATGTTTTTACATAAATTTTTAATAACCATATGTTGATGTAGGTGTAGTAATTCGATACCCAATGATATTAGTGGGTTTTTTATTTTTAAAGTCTCTAAGTTCAGGTTTCTTTGTCTTTTTTTTTTTTTACTTTTTATTTATTTATTGTTTGTTTGTTTTGTTTTTTTGAGACAAGGTCTTACTGTATAATCTTAACTAGATTGAGATGGGACTTACTTTATAGAATTGACAGAGATCCACTTGTCTCTGCCTCCTGAGTCCAGACTTTTTTTTATTGATAGTTCTCTAGTTGACAAATATTTTTCAATTAAGGTTGTTAATTATAATTAGTAAATGTTTATACACACACACACATACATATTTATTCACCAAACATGATAGTACATACCTTTAATCCCAGCACTCAAGAGTCAGAGGCAGGTGATTTCTGAGTTTGAGGCCAGCTTGGTTTATAGAGCAAGTTCTAGAATAGTCAGGATTACACAGAGAAACTTTATATTTAATAATAATAATTTTTAAATTATATCTTTTTAAGTTCCAGTTATTAATTGATTATCAATTATTTATTGTAGGTGAAAATTTTGACCAGAGTCCTCTGAGAAGAACATTCAAATCCAAAGTTCTGGCCCACTATCCTCAGAACATAGAATGGAACCCTTTTGATCAAGATGCAGTGAACATGGTATATATATTTTTTCTTTCCATTTTTTTAGCATTGCTATTAGTTTATTGAAATATAAATGATAAATGTCTGTATTATTTAATTCAATTAATCCTTTAAGTTATATGAGAGTGTGTGTATATGTGTCTGGTTTTTGCATGCTATATATGTATTAGTGCACACAGAGACCAGAAGAGAGCATCAGATCCCCTGGAACTGGAGCTAGAGAGGATTGAGAGTCACTTAATATGGGTGTTGGGAACAAAATTCAGGTCCTTTGGAGGAACATCAAGTGCTCTTAAACACAAAGCCATCTCTCCACAGAACCCTAGACATATAAATATTGTCTATCTTACAGACGGAGAAATTGACTCTCCAAGAAGATTAGTCAGATTTCCCACAGCCGTTATCACAGTATCTTACTTGTTAATAATATACAGCAGAACCTCAAGTCCATTCTATTTCCTACGATTAACCTGTGTTTGGGTTTGATACTTTAAACAGTGATAACCACTCTGAGAGAAGGAGAATAATACATTTCTGTATATCAAGGAATAACATATACTGGGCTTATATTTTATCATTTTCATAGACATTGTGAAGATGGAAAGGAACTTTAAAACTCTTTGTATGTTTGTTTGTATATATGTATTTGGGCTCAGTTATGTGGAGATCAGAGGACAACTTGTAAGAATTGATTTCTTTTTACCATGTATGGTAGATGAAACTCAGTTTCTCAGGTATTATGATCACCATACCAGGGGTGGAAAGGAGAGGAGCCTACATGAATCATTTAAACATTGCTAGATTTGTTGATTAAAGCATTTGAATCATTGTAATATGTTACCTAGTAGTGATTAAAATTTCTCTGGGCAGCAAGCAGGATGGCTCAGTAGGTAACCAATGACATGAGTTTGATTCTCAAATTCTACTGTAGAAGGAGAAAACCAACTCCTGAAAGTTGTCCTCTGACTTCAGAGCACTTATACCTACTTAACCAGTACCCTACATACCATATGTGTATGCACACAAACAGTAAAATAAATATAATCTTTAAATAAATGTCTTCCTTTGAGATTCATGGGAAGGAGGAAGGTAATAGGTTTGTTTAGTTGGCGATTGGTTGGCTTTTTTTTTTTCAGTATTCTATGCAGTATTCTACTTGGTAGTACTTTAGACCTTCATCACCCCTATAACAAACATAATTCAAGAGACCCAACATGAGCAAATACGAGATTAGACAAGATAGACACAGAAACTACTGATGGCAAGTTGAGATCTGGTATAGATGTAGTTCTTGAGAATAACATAAAAGTTTCCGTTATGGCCTGATGGTAAGGAAAGGAAGTTACTTGGTAGACGCCTGCTATGGCCTGACGGTAAGGAAAGGAAGTTATTTGGTAGGCGCCTGCTAGATACTTCAGATATGTTGTTTTCAGATATGCATTGTCATAGGGTGTTACTGCTGTGAAGAGATACCATGACCATGGCAGTTCTTACGAAGGAGAACATTTAATTGGAGCTGGCTTACAGTTCAGAGGTTCAGTCCATTATTGTCATGGCAGGAAGCATGGCAGCATATAGGCCAGCATGGTGCTGGAGAGGGAGCTGAGAGTTTTCCATCTTGATTCCCAGGCTGCAAGGAGAGATTGTGTTCCACACTGGATATAACTTGAGCTTAGGAGACCTCAAAACCTACTCTCACAATGACACACTTTCTCCAACAAGGCCACATCTCCTATTAGTGCCACTCCCTATGGGCCAAGCATTCAAACACATTAGTCTCTGGGGACCATATCTATTCAAACCACCATATTATGCATTATGATCGTTAATCTTTCATTGTCATCTTACGTGGATTTAGAATAACCTATGAGACAAACCAGCTTGGTCTACAGAGCAGGTTTCCGGACAGCCTGGGCTACATAAAGAAACCTTGGATTTATTAATCACTGTCTAATTGGCTTCTGCTCTTGTCTCTTCTGTTCTTCCACTAGCTACTGCTAATACTTCTCATTTGTCTCTCTTCCCCAAAGTAAATTATTATTATTGTTGTTGTTTGTCGCCTGTCGTGTCAGCCAGCAAGAGCGACCTGAGGGCTCTTCTTAAAGCAGTTTATTCAGGAACCTTGAACATTCTTCTTCTTCTGACTGACTAATCTTCTCACTGACTAATCTTCTGACTGACTATCTATCTATCTTCTGACTATCCTCTGACTGACTTCTCACTTCTTGACTGACTGACTGACTGACTATCTTCTGACTGATCTCCTGACTGATCTCCTGACCCCGAGGGGAACACCCCAGGCCCTTAAATGCTCTACGCCAAGCCCATCTCAGTAGGCCACGTGGTACGTGGTTGAGCTTAGGAGACCTCAAAACCTACTCTCACAATGACACACTTTCTCCAACAAGGCCACATCTCCTATTAGTGCCACTCCCTATGGGCCAAGCATTCAAACACATTAGTCTCTGGGGACCATATCTATTCAAACCACCATATGCATTATGATCGTTAATCTTTCATTGTCATCTTACGTGGATAGGTTGCCAAACACGGAAGCAAACCAGGCAAACAAGCACAGCTAAATCAGGTGGTGTTTATCACTCTAGCACTCCAGCAAGGAGCAGAAGCCGGCGCCATCTTTAGGGCGAGGTTCGGGCAGCTCTCTACAGTTCCCCCTTTTTGTTTTACAGCGGAACGGGCAAGAACAGAGGTCTGATCTCTGAAAGGTGAAGAAGAAATACAGGGACATTGTACTACCCCTCCTCAGGCTTCATGTCTCCCAGGGAGGGCCAGACCCGTCCAATGCCTTTTCCACAGAGACAGGTTCTGGGGCATCAACCTGTATGCAATCAGACATGTTCTTCTTGAGGTTGCTAGCTGCAGGAGGCATACCTCAAGTGCAGTGCTAAGCCTCGAACCCTGAACTCGAGGAGCCCATAACCCAGAGGTCAATGGACAGTTATTTCTGCATGACAACAAGCCATGCCTGGGGAGATTGCCCTGCCTCAGTGGCTGTAAATGCTTGAACCACCATGGCTGCATTCCACTTCTGAACAATCCTTATCTTACACAAACACCAGAGACCAGTGAAACAATCAGCAATAGGGCTAAAAGAGCACCCATGCTCGCCCACTCTTTCAGATGATTCACGGCAGAGGCGATCTAAGATGATAATCCATCAGCCAACCCTGCATCTACCCTCGTAGAGTTAACACTGACGATAGCCAATCTCAGCTGATTCATGAGATCTTCAAAACCTGTAGACCAATTCCTGTAAGATATTGAGACAACTGTCGAGAGAGGTTAGCAGCCTGAGTAATATTTTGATATTGAATGGAAGTCACACACAAGCCAGGATATTTCCACTCGCAGCCTACTTATGCTAGCTGCCAAAGGGTATCTATTTGTTCTTACTTGTCAGCGGGCCTCCAAGCTCTCTACACACTTTCATCCATGCTTCCAACCCTTTACTCTTATAAAGCGTGATAGCAGCACTCCTTTGTGCACTGCTTATACACTAGTTGTTTGATAAGAGGCATCGCTACATCTGGATCACCAAATATTCTCCCTGCAGCTTCTACTAGTTTAGCCACAAAGTCAGAAAACGGCTCCATGGGTCCCTGTAAAATTTTTGTAAGGTTCCCGCTTACCTCCCCTTTATTAGGCAAGGACTTCCATGCCTTGATAGCAATCTGATTCACCTGCTCAAAGACTTGCAATGGGTAACCAGTCTGTTGATTAGCAAAGCAACCTTGCCCCAAAAGCATATCCCTATCCCAGGCTTGATTCCCAGCTGCATGATTAGCGTCTGCCTGTTCATTAGCAAATTAAAGTGAAAGAGGCAGACAGACTCAGCCAAGGACTTTAAAATTCAAGGGCTCATGATAAGCTGCTTAAGTTTCAGAAATTTTGAAGATAGTAGCTCCTGAAGAGCCAAAAAAATTGGGCGAGATTCACTAGCACCCATAGTTACTTTCACTTCTACTTAGTTCTCTTTACCACAAAACTTTATTGCTCCTCTCCGGAGTCTTTATAGCCTCTACTTCAGAGGACCTTTCTTTAGTTCGCTTCACCTCGAAACTTTATCGCTCAGACCTGGAGTCTTTATAGCCTCTACTTTCGAGGACCTTATTGTCCCTTCTTACCTGGGAACTTACCAGCTGGCTGCCCTGACTGCAGAAAGTTCTGAGCCCTGTTTGGTTTATCCATATGGGCCACCATTTGTCTCGACTGTCCGAGCAAGCCAGGAGAAGCAAGCCAGTAAGGAACAATCTCTCCATGGCCTCTGCATCAGCTCCTGCTTCCTGACCTGCTTGAGTTCCAGTCCTGACTTCCTCTGGTGATCAACAGCCATGTGGAAGTAAGCTGAATAAACCCTTTCCTCCCCAACTTGCTTCTTGGTCATGATGTTTGTGCAGGAATTAGAAACCCTGACTAAGACAAATTGGTACCAGCATAGTGGGGTATTCCTGTGACAACCTGACCATGTTTTGGGTAGGACTGTGGAAGGACTGGAACTTGAGCTAGAAGAGCAGTCACTGATTGTTAAGAACTCTGTGGGATGTTCTGTGGGAGCTTGGAAGACCATGTTGAGAACAGTGCAGAGATGGAGGCCTGGCTTGTGAAATTTCAGAGGGAAGATTAAAGACTCTTATTAGGGCCATGTTGTTTTGATTGTGAACATTCTGTGGTTCTGGTTAGCTGGGGCTGAAGTATCAGCTGTGATTAACAAGATACCAGAACTACTAAAGTGAACACTTTGCATTGCTGGGACTATTGATGCTGGTTAGCTGAAGCTAAGAAATTAGCGGTGATTAAGAAGAGACCAGCATCATTGAGGTGACATCTTCTGGGGAGTGTTTTCTAAGAGCACAAAGAGGTTGTGTTCCAGAGATAGCCAAGGTTGTACCTTGTGCTGCAACAGGACTTGGTAATGTGTAAGAGTCACCCAGGTGGTACTGGTTTTGACAGCATGAAGGGATCATGGAGAGCAGCTGAGGCTCGTCACAGTGAGAGGCCATGGAAGGCCATTGGTGAAGGTGCAGCCTCAGTTGCAATTGATGGCCCAGGACTGAAGGTGTCATGCAAAAGAGTTGAGACACCATGAAGACAGTCTATGAGAGGCTACTGGTAAAGCCTAGTTACAGCAGTGTTTTGAGAATGCCAGTACCATACAGTGACCACCAAGGACAGCAGCAGCAATGGAGTACAAGCATCTGGAGCCCAGAAGATAAGATGTGTGCTACAAAGGGCAGAGCTGGAGAAGTGACCAAAGCCCTTGGAGGAGCCCAGAAGATCGTGAGTTGGATCCCAGACACTGGTTTTGCTTTTAATTGTGACTGTGCCCTCATATTTTTCCCTCATATTTTGAAGGAAGAATGTATTTTAGTGGAGCCCACAGTTAAGAGACCTTGAATTTTAAAAGATATTGGACATTTTAAATTAATTGAACTTTTAATATGTAAAAACTGTGGGACTTTAGATCTTGGGGATGAAAAGGAAAGTAAGGGTTGAGGCTTAATAGTGATGTGTTTGTGTGTCAAGTTGACAAGGGGTCAATTGTACTGGCTAGTTTTGTGTGTCAACTTGACACAGGCTGCAGTTATCACAGAGAAGGGAGCTTCAGTTGGGAAGTGCCTCCATGAGACCCAGCTATGGGGCATTTTCCCAATTAGTGATCAAGAGGGGAGGGCCCCTTGTGGGTGGTGCCATCTCTGGGCTGGAAGTCTTGAGTTCTATAAGAGAGCAGGAAGCAAACCAGGCAAACAAGCACAGCCAGATCAGGTGTTGTTTATCACTCTAGCGCTCCAGCAAGGAGCAGAAGCCAGTGCCATCTTTAAGGCGCGGTTCGAGCAGCTCTCTACAATTGTTGTTGTTATTGTTGTTATTATTATTATTTACAAAAGGTTTATTATAAGCCCAGTAAGATAGCTCAGCAGAATTGCCACCAACAATTGGTGAATTGCTACCAAACAATTCAACACCAGAGAGTCCCCAGAACCTGAATTGTAGAAGGGTAGAATCAATTTCCAAAAATTACCCTCTGACTCATACACATATCCAATGGCATGTATGTCCCTATATATGTACATACATACATACATACATACATGTTTTTAAAGTACTTATTTATTAATGTGTATATCTGTGTGAATATGTGAGTACCAGTCCCTGTGACATCCAGAGAAATAGGATCCCCTGGTTACAAGCAGTTGTGAGCTTTTTGACAGGGGTACTGGAAACCAAACTCTGACCCTCTGCAAGAACACTCTTAATGACTTAATGACTAAGCCATTTCTCCAGCACCTATGGTAAATTATTATTATTATTATTTTTGTTTTGTTTTGTTTTTCAAGACAGGGTTTCTCCGTATAGCCCTGGCTGTGCTGGAACTCACTCTGTAGACCAGGCTGGCCTCGAACTCAGAAATCCACCTGCCTCTGCCTCCCAAGTGCTGGGACTAAAGGCATGCGCCACCACCGCCCGGCATTCTTATTGATTATTAAAATTTTATTTTAAATTGGATGTTCTTAGAGAAGGTGTCCCTTTAAACCACATTCTTAACAGGTTCCTTACTATCCTATATCTTTTTATAATCCCTGTTCCAGTTGCAGTTAAATAATTACATAGTTAGGATTCAAATCTTTATCTCTTGTTATAATGTTGACATCACAAGAGAGAAAAATAGTTTCACTTAGAGGCTTACCCACTACCACATGGCACAGCCTGCAGTACCACCACAATGAGCAAGTCTGGGAGAAAAATGGGAGAGAAAAAGAAGTGGAATGATTTGTGCTCAGTGAAGAGAGGTGGGACTGGAAACGTGAGAGTGGTGAGGAACAGCCTGATGGGAATAGCCTGCACTGCCACCTGAGGCCTTGGTGATGTCCCGGCCCATGCTGCCTCTGAGAGACACATCTGGGCCCACAGCCCTTCAGCAACAAGAGCCTGTGTTGATGTCCCTAGCCATGCTGAAGTCTCTGGTCTGGGCTGCTGCCTGGGATACTGTTGATGTCTAAATGCTGCAGAGAACTGACCCCACCCCTCACTGGGACAGTGCTGGCGAGCTGGCCCTGGTGGTGGGTAAGGGAGAGCTGGCTCCAATGGGAGAACCAGTCTGCTCTTTGTTGGCTGCCACAGGCAGGAGAGCTGGCTCTGGTTGCACAGGCACAAGAAAGCTGGCTGGCTGACCAGCTCAGCTACCAGCCAGGCCCAGATCCAGGGCTTTGGTTGCCCCACCCCAACATCTACCTCATCCATGAACCTTTGGAGTGTGTGAAAAGGCTGGCCCTACAGATGCAAAGCTACTGTATCTCCATGGCACAGTGCAACAACAGAATATCCAAGAAGAGTCCTGGTGAGGATCCAGTATTGATAGTGTAGCAGAATCCAGAGGCCTGGAACCAGACCAATGACTCATTGCAATGAACATTTGCAAGTAAAGTTGTATGGGCAAAAGGGTATATACTCTGTGACACATGGAGGGTTTTTTCTTTTAATTATTTTCTTATTTTTTGTTTTCTTTTGTGGGGGAGATTGCAAGGGTAGAAGATAGATATGAAGGGACAAGGAGATGAGTGGGATTAAGGTGCATGATGTGAAATTCACAAAGAATCAATAAAAAGTTTAAAAAGTTTCTCTTATTCCTTGCTTAACACATAGTAGTAGATACTCAAACCCTGACTAAGTGAGGTGAATCCTGTTTGCTTCTCTTCCCTGTCCTTGTTAGGTGCTAGCTAGTACAAACCATATCTAAAGCTACGTAATTGAGTGATCTCTTCTCGCTCCTGGAGCATCTTGAACATCTCCTATAGCAGCTTAGTTTATGTCCGTCTTTCCTTCTAGACTATGAAATCTCTTTTTTTTTTTTTTTTTTTTTTTTCTGGTTTTTCAAGACAGGGTTTCTCTGTATAGCCCTGGCTGTTGGCCTCGAACTCAGAAATCCGCCTGCCTCTGCCTCTGCCTCCCAAGTGCTGGGATTAAAGGCGCGTGCTACCACTGCCCGGCTAAAATCTCTTAAGGAAAGAATCATTCTCATATTTTTCTTCTAAGTCCGATTTAATACTCAGGATAAAATAATGGTTTACTAAAGAAAGAAGGCGGGAAGAAAGTAGGAGGGCAAAGTGAGCTATTCCATTGAGTTTTCTGAATAATTTTTCTTTCATTGGCTAATGAGGAAAAAGAATATGGAATATTAGAATTATAGAATACGGAAAAGGGACTTGCTGAAACTCAAGCCAAAATTATAATCCCAGTACTTAAGAAATGCAGGGTTAGGGTTCATTATCCCCTCATCTACTCATTAATTAAAGTCTGGCCTGGGCTGCATGAAACTCTCAGGAAACAAGCCAGCTAAATAAATAAGTAATAAATAAATTTGATGAAATTGTAGCCAAAGTGCCTGGAAGGGGAGTTAATTAAGGACACTGGGTTGATCATGCTAGAAGAGGGCTATAGACAGCATTATCCAGTATTTGGTTACAAGACAGTTTATTTTTAGTTATTTTACTGTGAGTTGAAGAGAATATTGTTAGAAAATAATAATATTGTCTGTTAACAGGAGACTTGAGCTATGGTAAGCAAATTACGATTTATGTCTCAGTTTCTCTGAGAGAGATGTCTTGTTTCCTGGTAATTTATATATAATTCTGACTTTGAAAAGTCTCATCTTATTTTCTCATTCACAATTCCCAGATTATAAGTACATATCTTGTCCTTTTAATTTGTAGAAAAGCATATAAGAGGCCAGCCTGGTCTACAGAGAAACCCTGTCTCAAAAACACCAAAAAGTTGTGTGCTGGGCTGGTGAGATGGCTCAGTGGGTAAGAGCACTGACTGCTCTTTCAAAAGTCCTGAGTTCAAATCCCAGTAACCACATGGTGGCTCACAACCACCTGTAAAGAGATCTGATGCCCTCTTCTGGTGCATCTGAAAACAGCTACAGTGTACTTATTTATAATAAATAAATCTGTGGGGCAGGGCCTACCAGAGCAAGCAGGGTTGACCAGAGCGAGTGGAGTTCCTAAAAGTCAATTCCAACAACCAGATGAAGGCTCACAATAGCTATGATACACATAAAATAAATAAATAAATCTTTTTAAAAAAAAGTTGTATGCCAGGCAGTGGTGGCGCATGCCTTTAATCCCAGCACTTGGGAGGCAGAGGCAGGTGGATTTCTGAGTTCGAGGCCAGCCTGGTCTACAGAGTGAGTTCCAGGACAGCCAGGGCTACACAGAGAAACCCTGTCTCGGAAAACCAAAACAAAACAAACAAAGCATCTGACATGGGCTGATTCTGAATTTGGACAGGTTTGGGCTTCTTGTTCTTCTGGCTGCTATATGGAAAGAAATAGCAGGAAAATCAAATGATAACTATGAGGACAGAGTCACTAGGTGAGGAGGACAACTCTAGTAGACATCAGAACATGCATTACTGACATGACATTTGCTCCCAAGCATATGGGTCTGATGTAGCAACCTGTTCAGCAGATGGTATAGTAAGAAAATGTGAAGCACCACATGTTATGAATCTCAGCCAGTGGTCTCTGTAGAATGAGATCTCATGTAAGTTTAGCTGTAGCTCTATTTCTTGGAATACTTCCAACTCCATGATAGCTCTGAGGGGTGATAACAATAGTCCAAATGCAACAGCCAAGGCTCAGAGTTTCTATTACAATGAAAGCACCACAAAATGTGCAAAGCTGAAACTCTTTTTTTCCAAGACAGGGTTTCTCTGTGTAGCCCTGGCTGTCCTGGAACTCACTCTGTAGACCAGGCTGGCCTCGAACTCAGAAATCCACCTGCCTCTGCCTCTCAAGTGCTGAGACTAAAGGCGTGCAACACCACCGCCCAGCCAAAGCTGAAACTCTGACAGTCTTTGACCATGTTCATGATAGTACACTTGCTCCAAATTTGGGAAGATCTTTCCACATGCTGGCAACAGCAACCAAACATGTAAGAATTTTCAGATTAAAATTTGTGAGGAGAGCTCGGCAGTGGTAGTACATACCTTTAATACAGTTAAGTCAGATCTTAACAGAAACAATGCTAGCATCTTCAGGAGATGACAGCTGTGTAAGGTTGTGGAAAGCTAATTATGTGGCCAATTAGAAGTGTACTGGTATTCTAGAAGGTGATAGAAGCCCAGCAAATGGGAGTTCTCATTTGAGAAACTCAAATCCTTCACTAAGCTCAAATATTCATCAAAGCTTTAAAACTCATTAAACAGATCTTCTGCTGGCTGGAAGCACAGCTGAGTACAAGCTGGAGTAACTGGTGTTTTGCTGCTTATTGCATGGATACAGGAATGGGGAGCAAACTCTTTTTCCCCTTCCCCAGCACCATTTATCTCTCCCAAGATACATTAGCAGCCTGCTCAGTAATAAAAATACAGCGTATGTAACTTTTTGCACCAGCCGATTAACACTGTAAAGGGAGAGTCTTTTTGTTGGGTCATCACCACCAAAACAATTGTTTGTAAATGTTCTTGAATTCTGGGTTAAAAACTAAAAAGATTGTAAGTATTGTCATAAATATTTGGGAGGAGAAAAAAATTTTATTTTGCCTTGGATGAGTGAGTTTATTAGGCATGTAGCAAGCAAAGAGAAGAGATGACAAGTACAGCCGGATAAAAAATATGGAATGCTTCATGAATCTGCGTGTCACCCTTGCGCAGGAGCCATACTAATCTCTGTACTGTTCCAATTTTAGTATATGTGCTGCTGAAAAGAGCACGAAGGAAAATAATTTTATTCCTTTATAAAATATAGGCATAATCTTCCATTTTCTAAAACAATAAGCCAAAATGATAGGTTTTTATTTTAATCTGAAATTAAATGTTTTTCATAGATTTAAAAAAAACCAACTAGCTGACTTGAAGCTGTCATGTTGCATGGAAGACATGCATGGAAGGCATGCATTTATGAAGAGACAGCACAGTGTCACCAGTACTAGCCACAAGCCTAGCCTAGGGGACAGACCCCACTCGTAAGCACCAGTTTTGTCATATGCCTAACCTAGGAGACAGACCTGTGAGTACCAGTCTATGAACCATTCCTTGGTAAATAGAGTAGAACTTGCCAAACCTGCCCAAATCACAGATTCCTATACTAACTATCTTGCTTACTTACTATTTTTAGAACATAGTCATATGTAGCCAGGCTTTGGACATGTGTCCAAAGATGGTCTTGATTTACTAATCCTCCTGTTTATAACTCCCTAAGTGTTACAATTAAAGGCCTGTGCTGCTATGCTGTTGCATAAAATATTTAAAAAGCAATCCATGCTACTGCCAGCATGGCACCAATGGACAGGCCGGCCTGTTCTCAGCCCAGCAGACAGGCACTATGCCTGGCTCTTTTTTTTTTTTTTTTTAAATAAAAGGATTTGCTTTTATTTGATGTGCAAGAGTGTTTTGTTGTATATATGTATGCATACCATGTACCTGCCTGGTGCCCAAGAGAGTCTAAAGAGTGCCAGATCCCCTGAAACAGGAGTTACTGTTGTTAGCTGTCATGTGTGCGCTGGGAACTGAGCCTGGATCTTTTACGAGAGCAGCAGTTGCTCTTAATTGCTGAGACGTGTCTTTAGCTCCCCAAATCTTCTCTTTTTATATCAAGTAGGAAATATGGAAATGGAGTAACATACAAAGGCATTATTTTTAAAAAGTTAAATTTAACTTAAATTAATTTTTAATTTTCATGTTTTTTATTGTTGATACTGTTGGTTTTGGTCTTTGGTTTGTTGATAGGGTCTTATGTGTTACTGTCTGTCCATGAATTCTGCACAGCCAGCCAAGGATGAACTTGAATTTCTGATCCTCCTGCCTCTATGTTCCAAATGCTAAGATTATGTCACTATCTAGGCTGAAGATTTAATTTTATTGACAGCCTTTCTTGAGAACACATTCAAACATTTACAGGAAAAGCTTGCCAGAATATTCAAGTAAAGAAAGACTTCCTATGCCACAGATAACAGATGTAAGAATTTTTCTTATGCTGGGCAGTGGTGGCACATGCCTTTAATCCAGCACTTAGGAGGCAGAGCCAGGCAGATCTATGAGTTTAAGGCCAGCATGGCCTACATAGAAAGTTCTAGGGCAGTGAGAACTACATAGTGATATTCTGTCTTAAAAAAACAAACAAAAAATAAAATAAAGCCAAATGTACATGCTTGGTGTCATGAAATATCTCAAAGGGTTGCCACGGAACTTAAGAATGAGATCATAAAATGATAGGATTGGGTGGCAATGCAGCTTGACAAAGCAAAAGCACCCTAGATCATAAGAGCTGCAGAGAAAGACAATTTTTAAAATTATTTTATGTGTATGGGTGTTTTGCCTGCATTTATGTCTGTGCACCACATTCATGCCTGGTACCAGTGAATCACCTGGAACCGGTGATGGTTGTGAGCTATCATGTGGGTAATGGAAATCTAATCCTGGTACTCTAGGAGAGCAACCCATTGCTTCTAAACGCTGAGCCATTTCTCCAACTGCATATGCTAGAATTCTTGATTTTCACAGGACAGAAACTCCACCTAGACTCTGGAGTGTAAGAAATTTTTCTCTTCTCATGTCTTCTTAATTTTCCATCTTTCTGTTCTGCATAGGATAACTGTTGTCTTTATTTTTGTTAACTTCTTTTTTACCTATCAAAAGGACCTTCACCTGTTTTCTCTGAAACACTGTTATAATTACTATAAAAATAGTACTTAAGGTTGGCATGGTGGCATACACTTTTTATTATTCTTTGTGAGTTTCACATTATGCACCCAAGTCCAACTCATCTCCCTCACATTACCCTTCATCCTTGCAGCCCCTATCCCCCAAATAACACACAAAAACAAAAATGCCTAGAAAACATCTCATTGTGGAAGCTGTAGTATGTCACAGAGTGACCCACAGTATATTCCTCTGTCTACACATCTTCACTTGCAAATGTTCATTGCAACAAGTCATTGGACTAAAGATCTCTGGCTTCTGTGATACCATTAATACTGAATTCTCACTGGGACTACTCCTGGGTATCCTGTTGTTACATCACAGAGATACTTCAGCTTTGGATCAGCAGGACTGGCCCTTCCATGCATCCCTACTGTTCACAGATAATATAGATTTTGGGGTGGGCTAACTCAGAGCCCTAGATCTGTGCCTGGATAGTAGCTGAGCTAGTCAATGTGCCGGCTCTCCCTTATCTGCACCCCAAGCTAGCTCTCCAGCACTGGTCTGCTTGGCCTGCAGCTGTCGAGGGACAGGGACAGCTCTCCCAACTGCTGCAGGTGGTGAGGGGAGGGCATTGCCTCCATACCTATGCCATCTCAAGGCAGACAAGTGGTGAGGCCAGCTCTCCTAGAACCTTTCCTCAGGCTGCCACACCCGCACCCACACTCGCAGGGACTGCTCTGCTGATGGCACACATCATAAATCCCAGTACTCTGGAGGCAGAGGTAGTTAGATCTGAGTTCCAGGCCCTCCTGTTCTACATAGAGAGTTCATACCAGCCAGAGATATAGACTGTCTCAAATATCTGTTAAGTATCTCACATACTCTGTCTTCATGCATTTTCAAGGTTAGAGCTTTTTTTTTTTTAAATGGGTTACTAAGTCCAAATTAAAGATCTCATTCTTTTAAAAAATACTTTACATGTGTTTAGTATGGAGTTTTGAGTGTGTACATCTGTCTTTCATGCACATATCACTACGTGATGAAATCAGAAAACAGCCCGCAGTAGAGTTTCCTCCCTACGTCATGTGGGTTCTGTGATAGAACTCAGGTTTGACAGCAACCAAATTTGCCTGCTGAGTTATCTCTCTGGCTCTTGTCTTCTATATAAAACCTTTTGTATAATACCCATGCAGTGAACAGTTTTTCCATTTATATGTATACATCTATTTTTAAATTTTTATTACATTTGTTGTTTGTGTATGTACATGGGTATGGAAGTGAGAGCACAGCTTGTAGGAGTCAGTTCTCTTTTTATTATGTGTGTCCCAGGACTTGAACGAAGGTTGTGAGTCTTACACTTGGAGGCAAGCACCTTAACCTGCTGAGCCAAATTGGCCCCACATCTATTTCTTTTGAGAATGTTTATCTACAAGAAAGTGAAGTGCTTACACTATATTTCTAATTTAAGACTGTTATTGGGTTGGAGAGATGGCTCAGTGGGTAAGAGCACTGACTGCTCTTCCAGAGGTCCTGAGTTCAATTCCCAGCAACCACATGGTTGCTCACAACCATCTGTTACAGGATCTGATGCCCTCTTCTGGTGTGTCTGAAGACAGCTACAGTGTATTCATATATATAAAATACATAACTTAAAAAAAATACTGTCGTTAAAGTTAAATCTGGATAAAACTTGACCTTTGAATCCTCCTAAAAAGAAAATCATCCCCCCCTCACCCCTTTCTTAGTTATGCATGTACTGCGTTCTGATGCTCCCCCCCCCCCATTTCTCCACAGCTGTGCATGCCCAAAGGGCTGTCTTTCAGAACACAAGCTGACAATAAAGAGCCTCAGTTCCACTCATTTATAATTACCAGGGAAGATGGTTCTCGCACCTATGGTTTTGTTCTCACTTTTTATGAAGAAGTTACAAGTAAGCAAATCTGTACAGCCATGCAGACATTGTACCAGATGCATAACGCTGAGCAGTGCAGCAGTGTGTACGCTTCATCCTCTTGCAGTATGGATTCACTGGCAAGTAGTATTGATGAGGGAGATGCAACCTCTCTTTTGAAACTCCAGCGATACAACTCTTATGACATCAACAGAGACACCTTGTATGTTTCAAAAAGTATCTGCTTGATCACACCTCTGCCTTTCATGCAAGCCTGCAAGAAATTCCTCCTCCAACTATACAAAGCAGTTACCTCACAGCAGCCACCACCCCTGCCGCTTGAGAGCTACATCCACAATATTCTCTACGAGGTGCCCCTTCCTCCTCCTGGGAGGTCACTGAAATTTTATGGTGTTTATGAACCTGTCATCTGCCAGAGGCCTGGGCCCAATGAACTCCCTCTTTCTGACTACCCTCTTCGAGAGGCCTGTGAGCTCCTGGGATTAGAGAACCTAGTGCAAGTGTTCACCTGTGTTCTTTTAGAGATGCAGATCCTTCTCTACTCACAAGGTAAGTGTTCTTTGCACTTTCTTTCTGAAAACAAGTACTTTTGCCCTAATCTACTTTGTTTCATTATAGAATCAAATAATGATAGGAAGTCTCTTGTTTGCATAAAAAGAGTAGGCTTGGATGAGATGCAAAGTTGTAGTTTGTTTCTCTTTGAAGTGTCACTGGCTGCAGAGATAAACAGCAAGGGATCAAACATGTTTTGTTGACCAGTTTGAGTATACTTATTTTTTAATGAAAACAACCCTTTTCCAGTACATATAATCATGGATACATTGAGACTTTTTACTTTAAGTGACTAATGGACTTTCTGTTCTTTACAAATTGATAAAGTGTCCCATGGCATTTAAAAAGAATAAATGAAATGTTTACTCTGGAACTAAAGGCAGAGAACTTTGGACCTCTGCTTGTAGGAACATGTCATGAGTAGGAAGAGGAGATGTGCAAGTAGAGAACAGATAGGACTGCCCCAGACCTATCAACAGATTCACTAATATAGAGGGTAATTGTGTTTTTATCCTCCAATCCCACAAGGCACTATCTTTATTGTATATTCTATTCCCAGCACTAATCTATTTATTTTTTTAGATGATTTATTTATTATTATTATAAATGAGTACATTTTAGCTGTCTTCAGATACACCAGAAGAGGGCATCAGATTTCATTATGGGTGGTTGTGAGCCACCATGCAGTTGCTGGGATTGGAACTCACAACCTTCGGAAGAACAGTTGGTGCTCTTGCCTGCTGAGCTATCTCACCAGCCCCACTAATTTATTTAAGATACTAACAAGTTAAATCTTGTTTCACTAGTGTTTTTGATGAGTCTAGACTAGGGTACCTATTTCCATCTGTATATGAGTTTACATAAAAAATAGACATGTTATCATCGCTAAGATCAAGGGTAGAAATAGACATGTTGTGTCATAATAGGTACTGAATTGTAGGCCATGTGCATTGTTGAAACTTTGGAAAAATACTATGGCATTTGGATTAGTGTTTTGCTAGTTTGTATTTAGGCTGGCAGTCTCTACTGCTGCTGTCAGCTTTTTTTTTCTCACTTTTCTTTTTTATTTTTCTATTTTAAATTATAAGTGAAACTGAGCCAAGCAGGCTATATTTATACTTCCCCATCTTGTGTGTGTGTTGACAGCCCTTCATGATGTTTCTCAGTTTATCCTACAGAATGGTTTTTGATAATGTGTTCCAATGTTGTTTTTTGTTATGGGGGAGTTTTCTAATGGCTTACCTAAGTTCTTTAGTTTGCTTTGCTCTCATTTTCTTAGTGCTCATCATTACCTGCATGTATACTGCCTGCTTATAGCTGAAAAACTTGGCAATCCCATCTTGCTTTATTTTTCTTCTCCCGGGAGAGATGGTAGGATTGGAGAAGTGTATGATGTCAGCTCTCAGGGTCAGATTTTGACCACTTCACAGTCCAGATTTTAGGATTGTAAATGTTTAAACAGGATGGAGAAATGCATCAGTGGTTCTTGCTCTTCTTGCAGAAGACCTGGTTTTGGTTGTCAGCATGCACACTGCAGGTCACAACTGCCCATAACTCCAGTTCCAGGAAATCTGGGATCCTCTTTTGATCTCCAAGGTCACTAGGCACACACATGGAGCGCAGATATACATACAAGCAAAACCCTCATACACATAGAATAAAATAATCGTTCCTTGTTTCCTAATTAGCCCCAAGGAAGGGGACTGAGGGGCCGAGGTGGGAGTGGGTGGGTGGGAGAGGTAGGGAGTGGGGAGAAGCACCCTCTCAGAGGCAAAGGGGAGGGGGAGGAGGTAAAGAACTCTTGGAGGGTGGACTGGGAAGGGGGGCAATATGTTTAACAAATATTGATTTTAGAAGTCATAAAAACCTTAGTTTCAAATTTCTATTCTGTCCCTTATTAACTATAACTTCTATAGTTGAGAGAATTTTCAGGAGTGTTACCCCTCATCTCCCTAAGGATGTCTTTACCACCCATCCATGATTAATTGTGGAAGTTAAATGAGAAGACCTGTATAGAATTATTAGACTGTTTTTGATGTTCCTTTTATCCAGGGGGAAATTGAGGCACAGGTGTGCTAAGTAATCATAGCACAAGTAAGTAATGTGGTAGTTCCAAAAACTGGGCTTATATCAGTCTCTCTTCTCCAGATGACTTAACCATGTTGGCAACTGTACTGGACCTACACATAATCTTTCCTTACCTGTCTCAATACTTAAATTATTAAATTATTTACTCATTCTTCAGCTATATGATAAAGGCATCATACTAAATATTTGTAGAGTGTGAAATAAAAGCTTTGTGTAAATGCAGTGGTGGGTTTTATATTGATGGTGTCTTCCCCTCAGAGAAAGACATTTAAGTGAACCAAATCAAAGAGCCACTGAGATGACTTATACTCTGGGGCCCTTTTGCCCTTTGTGATTCTGTGTAAGGGGTTCAAAGGATATTCACTACTTAATTTCTTACACTTGATAAATATATGCAGTAAAATTTAAAGATGCTTTAAGAACCAAATTACTGAAAAAAAAATCCAAAGTGAATCTAAGTAGATAGATTTTTTAAAATTTATTTTATTTTATTTTATTTTACACTCCAGATTTTATCTCCCTCCTGGCCCACCCTTAGACTGTTCCCTATCCCATACCTCCTCCCCCCCCCCACCTCCATGAGGATGTCTCCACCCCTCAATCTCTCACCCTATCAGACCTCTGAACCCCAGTCTCTTGAGGGGTAGGTAAATAAATGGATTTTTCAATGATGAAAGTATTCATTAAGCTAACTTGTAATTTAGTCCATAATTTATTTAGACAGATTCAGTCTATTATCTAGAAAATAATTAGATCACAGTCTTTCTTAATGAAAATGAGCTATAAATTTTTTTGTTCTTCCCCCCACCCCCAGCTCGAGCTATAAATTTTTAAATAGAGAATGCACCCAGGAAGTCAAGGGCCTTTCTAAGTACCTTAAGTCAAAAGAAGAATGCTTGAAAGTTGCATGAAGCCAGACAGTGTAAGCTGGAAGTATGGCCTTCTTTTCAAAAGAATAGTGGAAATATAAAAGATCAGGAACTTAAATGCCACCGTCTAAAAATGGTTCCAGTATTTAAAACCTCCAGAACACTTTTGGGCCTTGCTTGCTTACCTCCTTTGTCTCTTCACATAGGAAATAAGCAGTTACTGCTGCCTACACCAACCCTTGTTCCTGTTCCTTTGTGGCCCTGCAAGGCTCCTCTGCCATCCTTCAGCACTCTTCTGAATGTAGTTGTTCAAATGTAGAAGCTACTTGGAGTTTTCTTGAAAATGTTGGAAGTCTTTTTATTACATGTTGCTAGCCATGCTGAAGCAGATACAGTTTGTTGGTCATGGTTCATCAGTTATAAAAACGAACCTAATACTTTGGTTATAGCAACTATATTTCCATGACCTTGATCCAAAAAGCAATAGGATCTGACCAGTTTTGACTACTATTTTATTATTAGATTGTTGCAGGGGTTGGGGGGTTGCCTTAAACATGCTAGGCAAGTGCTCTACCAGTAAGTAATCTACTATTAGACTTATTTTATGACAAACATAATATTAGTATTGTTAAAATTTTCTTCTTTTGAGATAGGGTCTCGTGTAGTTGTAGCTGGCCTTGCGTTCACTATGTATCTGAGAACAACTGAACTCCTCTAATTCTTGTTTCTCTACCTCTCAAGGACTGGGACTACATGCATATGTTACCATGTCTAGCTCTCTTTGTGGTATTTTTTAATTCAGTAAGGCAGACTTTTATTTGGGCCAATTGTGGTAGATATATGGGATAGTCCTATGCAGGCATGCCTTTAATAGTCTAATTTTCCACTGCCCAGTCTATCTGACAATAGGACCAAGTCATGAGTTAGTAGAGATTCAGATATAAGAATGTTTACCACTTTATCACTACTGGAGAAACACCGTGTGATTCTTGTCAGGCAGCTGAGCTGATTTGTTTTTAGCTTCTTCATTGTCATAGTGACCTTCTAAGTAGGACATGTCCGTTTGCTTTGAAGCTGCCATCCATAGACGAAGCAGTCCTTTTTTGGCCTGTTGAGAAGTGTCATGGCCAAGTGATAATAGAACCAGACAGATGCTCACACAGTTTTAGCCAGTCCTAAAGGAACAGAAATGCTCTGCAGTATATAACCCTCTTTCCGTCCAGCACTAGTGAGATCAAGTATAAACTATTTCCATTTCATTATGAAACTTTCCCTGCAGATTTTTTCTGACCTTACAAGATACCTGAGTATTTAAGGGTTCAAGTTTATTTGATGTAGCATGGTATCTGTTTGGCTTAATATCCAATTACAAGCTCATAGTTGTTCCTCAAATGGAAATTCTGTAGTTCAGTGGCCCTGTAGAAGTTACCAGGAGGTACAGATATTTAACATAGTTTCCAAAGATGTTGTACTGAGGATTTGTATCAGTACTCCAGCTTCTGGGTCATCCTGGGAATGGTTCCTCTGGATTAAAGACATGTACCACCACTACCCAGTGTAACTCTAACATTTAAATATCCTATCATCCTAATTACAGCCTATATTAACTGATTTTGGTACCTTAGTTTTTGAGACAGCTCTGTGAAGTTGTTCCAGAGACCTCTTTCTCTACCATGTTATATGCACCTTTGAATTAGGAGTTAGGCCTTCTATCAGGGGTTGTGCCAAGTGACACTAGTCCTTTGTCTAGTCATAATCTTGGTTATGGCTCAAACAGGCTGTAGTTTGTGTTATTTAATTTTTATTATTTTTTATTTTATGTGTATGTTTTTCCTGCATGTATGTATGTGCACCACATGTGTGCAGTACTCACAGAAGCCAGAAGAGGGTGTCAGATCCTTTGGAACTGGAGTTATATGTAAGCTGTGGGTACAAGGAATAGAGCCCAGATGTTGTAGTAGACTAGCCAGTGCTCTTAACCACTGAACTGTCTTTCCAGCCCCATAATTCATGTTTCTTATAGATAGCTTTGACTTTTAGCACTTTAAATTTCTCCAAACTGAGACAAAAACAAAACAAAACAAACAAACAAAAAAATCTTGATTGGACCCCTTAATGATGGGAAAATATCAAGTGCTTTTTTTTTTTTTTTTTTTTTTTTGAGACAAGAGTTTCTCTTTATAAACCTGGCTGCCCTGGAACTCACTCTGTAGTCCAGGCTGGCCTCAAACTCAGAAATCCACCTGCCTCTGCCTCCCAAGTGCTGGGATTAAAGACATGCGCCACCACGGCCTGGCAAGTGCTTTTATTTTTAACTAAATTATCTTAACTAAAATCATATTAACTTATTGTACTGGCTAGTTTTGTGTGTCAACTTGACACAGGCTGGAGTTATCACAGAGATAGGAGCTTCAGTTGGGGAAATGCCTCCATGAGATCCAGCTGTGGGGCATTTTCTCAATTAGTGATCAAAGGGGTAGTGCCATCCCTGGGCTGGAAGTCTTGGGTTCTATAAGAGAGCAGGCTGAGCAAGCCAGGACAAAGCAAGCCAGTAAAAAACATCTCTCCATGGCCTCTGCATCAGCTCCTGCTTCCTGACCTGCTTTAGTTCCAGTCCTGACTTTCTGTGGTGATCAACAGCCATGTAGAAGTAAGCTAAATAAACCCTTTCCTCCCCAACTTGCTTCTTGGTCATGATGTTTATGCAGGAATAGAAACCCTGACTAAGACAAATTGGTACCAGCATAGTGGGGTATTCCTATGACAACCTGACCATGTTTTGGAGAGGACTGTGGAAGGACTTTGGAACTTTGAGCTAGAAGAGCAGCCACTGACTGTTAAGAACTCTGTGGGATGTTCTATAGGAGCTTGGAAGATCATGTTGAGAACAGTGCAGAGATGGAGGCCTGGCTTGTGAAATATCAGAGGGAAGATTAAAGACTCTTATCAGGGCCATGTTGTTTTGATTGTGAAGATTCTGTGGTTCTGGTTAGCTGGGGCTGAAGTATCAGCTGTGATTAACAAGATACCAGAACTACTAAAGAGAGAACTTTGCATTACTGGGACTATTGATGCTGGTTAGCTAGAGCTAAGAAATTATCGGTGATTAAGAAGAGACCAGCATCATTGAGGTAACATCTTCTGGGGAGTGTTTTCTGAGAGCACAAAGAGGTTGTGTTCCAGAAATAGCCAAGGTTGTACTTTGTGCTGCAGCAGGACTTGGTAATGTGTAAAAGTCACCCAGGTGGTACTGATTTTGACAGCATGAAGGGGTCTTAAAGAGCAGCTAAGGCTTAGCACAGTAAAAGGCCATAGAAGGCTATTGGTGAAGGTGCAGCCTCAGTTGCAATTGATGGCCCAGGACTGAAGGGGTCATGCAAAGGAGTTGAGGCCTGGCACCATGAAGAGAGCCTATGAGAGGCTATTGGCGAAGCCTAGTTACAGTAGGCAGTGTTTTGGTGATGCCAGTACCATAAATGACCACCAAAAACAGCAGCAGCAGTGAAGTACAGGCATCTGGAGCCCAGAAAACAAAATGTGTGCTACAAAGGGCAGAACTGGAGAGGTGACTCAAGCCCTTGGAGGAGCCCAGAAGATCGTGAGTTGGATCCCAGTTGGTTTTGCTTTTGATTGTGACTGTGCCCTGATATTTTTCCCTCTTCAAAAAAGAATGTATTTTAGTGGCGCCCACAGTTAAGAGACTTTGAGTTTTAAAAGATATTGGACATTTTAAATTGATTAAACTTTTAATATGTAAAGACTGTGGGACTTTAGATCTTGGGGATGAACAAGAACATAAGGGTTGAGGCTTAATAGTGATGTGTTTGTGTGTCAAGTTGACAAGGGATCAATTGTACTGGCTAGTTTTGTGTGTCAACTTGACACAGGCTGGAGTTATCACAGAGAAAGGAGCTTCAGTTGGGGAAATGCCTCCATGACATCCAGCTGTGGGGCATTTTCTCAATTAGTGATCAAAGGGGTAGTGCCATCCCTGGGCTGGAAGTCTTGGGTTCTATAAGAGAGCAGGCTGAGCAAGCCAGTAAAAAACATCTCTCCATGGCCTCTGCATCAGCTCCTGCTTCCTGACCTGCTTTAGTTCCAGTCCTGACTTTCTGTGGTGATCAACAGCCATGTAGAAGTAAGCTAAATAAACCCTTTTCTCCCCAACTTGCTTCTTGGTCATGATGTTTGTGCAGGAATAAAAACCCTGACTAAGACACTTATATAAATTATATTAATTAAAATATCTTTAATCTGCCTTCCAGAATGCTATGTGTAAGACCATTGTTTAAACTCATCAACATCTTTTTTATATTATTTATTTTTTATTATAACTTATTTTTGTTTATAATTTCATACATGTATACAATATATCTTGATTTTTTTTTAAAGATTTATTTTAGTTTTTGTATATGACTCTTTTGCCTGTATATATGTCTGTATACCAACCACCAGTACCCATGGAGACCAGAAGAGGGCATCAGATCCTCTGGAACTGGAGTTACAGACAGTGTTAAGCTGCCATGTGGGTACTGGACTTGAACTCAGGTCCTCTAGAATAGCAGCCAGGTAACTGAGCTAGAACTATACCTCAGTGATAAAGTACTTGCATAACATATGTGAGGCCCTAGGTTCAATTTCTATTGTTAAAAAAAAATTTTTTTTCTTTACAAGACAATCTTACCTAGCAGATGCCAGCCTTGAGCTTACTATGTAATCAAGGATGACTTTGAATTTCTGATTTTTCTGTCTCCACCTCGAAGGTGCTAAGGTTACTGATGTGAATCTGTGCCTAGTTTATATGGTGTTAAGGATTGAACCTGTGCCTTCATGCATGATAGGCAGGTATTCTACCAACTGAGCTATGTCCCAGTGCTAGAAATATGGTGAGGTGAGTGACACCACATTCAGCGCTTTTTTTTTCTTTCTAGTTTTTCAAGCATAAAACTCAGGTCATTAAATTTGCATGTCTTTCATGTTTAGCCACTGGGACATCTTACCTGCTCAAGTTGTGTTCAGGACTTTTGAAAAGAGATGGGGCTGGGAGAGAAGAGTGTTTGAATGTGTGTGAATGTTCTTTTGTTCTACAGTGTGAGTGTAGGCACATGTGTGCCATGTTGTGCATGTGGCAGTCAGAAGACAGCTTTGAGGTGTTAGCTCTTGTGTTTCCACTTTGTTTGAGACAAGATCTTTGCACTGCTGTGCCTCAGATGTCCACCATTGTCCTATCTTAGCCTCCTGTCTCCCAAGAGGGGGGAGCACTAAAATGACAGATCCTTTTGTAATTGCATTCCATTGCTGAGGCATATTAATTTTGTTAACTTTTTTCTTTGATAATTTTGAACTAATTCACTCTTTTTAAGATTTCACTGGGCAGTGGTGGCACACGCCTTTAATCCTAGCACTTGGGAGGCAGAGGCAGGCAGATTTCTGAGTTCAGGGCCAGCCTGGTCTACAGAGTGAGTTCCAGGACAGCCAGGACTACACAGAGAAATCCTGTCTCGAAAAACCAAAAAAAGAAAGATTTCAAGGGTTTTTTTGTTTATTGTTGGGGGAAATATATATGGCACAGTATAGGTGTAGAGGTAAGAAGGCAATTTTTGGGAGTCAGTTGCACTTCACACCACTGAACTCATCTCATTGACTATATAATACATTCTAGTTACTCTCATTTTTCCACCCCCAACAAACCCCTTCCTCTCTAAAACTCCGTGTCCTATGTATGTAGTGGTGAGTTTTTGCTACACTGCTTTGGCTCCCAGCGGGTCGCACACGAGCACCCGCCTAGGAGCTATTTTTGAATCCGTGAATGAAAGACACACACATTATCTTATTTTTAACGTGCCTTACTAGCTCAGTGTCTGTGCACTTCTAAGCCTCCCCCGGCTAGCATAACCTTCCCTCCGGTACTCCTGGCTCAACATCTTTTAAATCTACTTTTAACTTTGCTGCCCTGTTGCCTTATGTGACCCATTGGTCTTTGCTGCCCAAGACACTTCTGGGCAGCCCTCCCGGGGGCCACTCCCACTTTACTCCTACATTTCGGATGATCTCCCTTCTGCAGCTCTAAATCTGTTCATGTGTCTCTCCCCACTCATGGTGATTCTCCCTTTCCTCCTCCTGAGTGTTAGCCTACTCAGCTCTAAGGGTTCCGCCCCGTTTCCCTTTGCCCAGCCATTGGCTGTGCGGCAATTCTTTATTGCCAATCAAATCATGCTGGGGACAGGCTTCCTTTAGCCTGTGTGCAGGACATTGGGGGGTGGGGGGGAGGGGATAACACGATTAGCAAGAGAACACCAGCTGCTACACATGTACATGTATTTTTGTTTTGTTGTGACTCGCCAAGTTTAATTAGGACCATCCATCGGAGCCTAGACTTCTAGGCAAAATTTTAACAGTATATTTTAATATGCAACAGAGCCAAGCATATTATATTTCATTTTACATACCTTAGATGTTAATATATTTAACTTTTCTATACATTTATCAGCCAATTACAATGCAGTGTACCCTGTATCCCATGCTGAAGATTCTGAGATTAGAAGTAGAGTTGTCAATTTTGTGTGGTATGAGCATTTAATTCCAGCATGGCAGGTTGGCAGAAGCACGCAGATCTCTGTTGAGTCTGAGGCCAGCCTGGTCTATATAATGAATTCAGGCCAAGGCTGTCTCACAAGAAAATAAAGGAAAGGATCAGTTTAAAGGTCTCTAGTGGTAGTATTAGAGATCTTCTAAAGGTAAAAGTTTTGCCACATATAAGGAGGGATATTTCTGCAAAGAGGAAGATAATACAGAAGTTTATAACCCTGTGAAGATGTCTTAGTCACAGAATGACCTGCAACAGGAGTTTGGCTGCCTGTAAGGTATTAGTGAGAAATAAAGCAAACAAGAAGTAAATCATGAAAAGCTGCATGTGCCCTGCTGAGGCTTGTCTTAAAATAACTGCTGTCGGGGCTGGAGAGATGGCAATTAAGAGCATTGACTACTCTGAGGTCCTGAGTTCAATTCCCAGCAACCACATGATGACTCACAACTATCTGTAGTGGGATCCAATGCTCTCTTCTGGTGTGTCTGAAAACAGGTACAGTGTATTCACATGCATAAAATAGATAGTTCTTGAAAAAAAAGAATAACTGTTATCACATCTCCATCTCTTTGAATCAGTGGGGACAAAAATATATATATTTTATTTTAAATGCTGAATGGAGGCCAGGGATGTGGTATTTGCTTTTAACCCCAGCACTCAAGAAGCAGAGGCAGGTGGATCTTCAGTTTGGGGACAGCCTGGTCTACAAAACATGAATGAGTTACAGGACGGCCAGGGCTACACAGAGAAACCCTGTCTTGAAAAACCAAACGGATGGATGGATGGATGGATGGATGGATGGATAGATGGATGGATGGATATGTATGCTTGCAGTGGTTTGAATAAGAGTGGCTCCTGCTGGGCAGTGGTGGCGCGCGCCTTTAATCCCTGCACTTGGGAGGCAGAGGCAGGTGGATTTCTGAGTTCGAGGCCAGGCTGGTCTACAAAGTGAGTACCAGGACAGCCAGGGCTACACAGAGAAACCCTGTCTCGAAAAAAAAGAAAGAAAGAAAGGAA
The DNA here is from genome assembly GCA_019843815.1 of Montemys delectorum. Classification (NCBI taxonomy): domain Eukaryota; kingdom Metazoa; phylum Chordata; class Mammalia; order Rodentia; family Muridae; genus Montemys; species Montemys delectorum. Next base: position 30,990 of record JADRCD010207130.1, read on the forward strand.
GGAAGGAAGGAAGGAAGGATGGATGGATGGATTAGGAGGTATGGCCTTGTTGGAATAGAAGTGACCTTATTGGAGGAAATATATAGAATGCTTAGCTCCTTCTCCAGCACCGTGTCTGCCTGTATGCTGCCATGCTTCCTACCATACTGATAATAGACTAAACCTCTGAAACTATAAGCTAGCCTCAATTAAATGATTTTCTTTATGAGAGTTGCTGTCATAATGACAGCATGGTGTCTCTTCAGCAATAGAACACCAACTAAGATAATGCTGAATGGGAAGATAGCTCAGCCAGGTAAGCATGAGTATCTGAATTCAAATCCCTATCAGTTGCAATGGAGCACACCTGTAACTTCAGTTGTGAGGAAGGGAAGAGTGCAAACAAGTCTCTGAAGGTCACTGGTCAGCCAGTGTAGCCAAAATGGTGATTTCCAAGGAGAGATCCTATCTCTTAAATAAAATGGAAAGTAACTGAGGAAGACACTTGATATCAACCTCTGGCATGCACATGTATTACCACATATACACATGCAAAAAATGCTTAAAGAAAAACTTGTTTTTCATTTCTTCTTCCTTTTTTTTCCTTTGTTTTGTTTTTCGAGACAGGGTTTGTCTGTATAGCCCTGGCTGTCCTGGAACTCACTCTGTAGACCAGGCTGGCCTCAAACTCAGAAATCTGCCTGCCTCTGCCTCCCAAGTGCTGGGATTAAAGGCCTGCGCCACCACTGCCCAGTTCCTTTTCATTTCTTTTTTCTGTGTTAGTGATTGAATGCAGAGAGAGGCCTTGTACATGCTAGACAAGCATTGCCATGACTGTATTACAAGCCCCTGCGTCTTATTTCTTGATTCGGTTAAAAGAAATGGTCTTTCTGCCAATTGATTTCATTACTAAGAAGTATGATATATCAACCAGTCTTGTAGAGAATTTAAAACTGAAAAGGTTGACCATAGAGCATTTACAAATGGGAAATAGAAGTAGAAGGAAAATGAGTCCTGTCTCTTAAAGTCCAGGGGAGGAGAGGAAAATTTATTTTTACTTCCTATGGTTTTTATAAATAAAGCAAGAAAAATATCCCACATTACAAACCACTGTTACCTGGAGAAAGTGTGCTTTCCAGGAGACCGTATATTTCCCCAACTACAAATAAACTAGCCAACTTGATAGGAATTTAGTTTGACTGTTCAAATCCCTTTACCTTTCAGTTGAGGTTCAGCTAGGTGACAGAAACCATAAAGTAATTTAGGCAGAGGAGTGTAATATGAATTATTACTAAACTGTATTAGAAAATAGGCAGTTGCTGGGTGGTGGTGGTGCACGCCCTTAATCCCAGCATTTGGGAGGCAGAGGCAGGTGGATTTCTGAGTTCGAGGCCAGCCTGGTCTACAGAGTGAGTACCAGGACAGCCAGGACAACACAGAGAAACCCTGTCTTGAAAAACCAAAAAAGAAAAAAAAGAAAATAGGCAGTAAAGAAAATAACTTTGAAGGATACTGAATGAAGCACAAACATTTAAGTGAGAGTTCATACCCAGAGCTGTAGTTAATACCTCATTAAAGAAATTCTATTCATAAAATATGGGGAAAACCAGTAGGTTACTTGTTAGTATGTTGCCTGGAGACCAGAGCTGATCCTTAGTCACTGATCTAACAAAAGACAAAGTCCAAGGCCCATGTTTTCTGTGGCGGTGAACAGACCCACAGGATTTGTTGAATATCACTGTGGTATGAGGTCTGAATATACAGTGTATTAGAGGACCATAAGAGGTATCATCCTTTGACTGTCCATTCTTGGCATGTGTGCCACCAGATGTCCTCAAATACCCATACAGCAATAGCAAGACAGATTGCACTCTGGGACCAAAACAACAAAACAAACAAAAAAACCTACCCTCCTGTGATGTGTCTCCATTGCCCTCTGCTGGCAAAGGTTAATACTGTATTCATTGTCAAAATGGTTAGAGGCCCACCAATTGTAATAACTAATGGATTTGGAGCCAAAAGGCATTTAATAGATAATTGGCACATAATTTGCTTAAAACTTCAAGCTAGCCTTTCACATTATCTGGCATATGATGGGAAAAGAAATATAAAATGAGATACTGATGTCTTAGAACAGGTAGCTCATGATGTTTCTACAGACTGATCTGGTACTCACATGTAAGCCATTCTTTTCTGTAGGACTTAACCACAAAAGAATAACAAGCACTGCCATTGTGTGATCTACAAGATAACACGCACTCACACGAACAGAGAGAGAGAGAATTTTTTTTTTTCAGAGCTGAGGATTGAACCCAGGGCCTTGTGTTTGCTAGGCAAGTGCTCTACCACTGAGCTAAATCCCCAACCCATATATATGGGTTTTGGATTTTTTTGTTTGTTTGTTTGTTTGTTTTTGGTTTTTCGAGACAGGGTTTGTCTGTGTAGCCCTAGCTGTCCTGGAACTCACTCTGTAGACCAGGCTGGCCTCGAACTCAGAAATCAGCCTGCCTCTGCCTCCCAAGTGCTGGGATTAAAGGCGTGCGCCACCACTGCCCCGCCGAGAGAAATTAATAAATGCTTTACTACTAACCTACATCCCTACAGTATTGTAGATTAATAAAGGTAATCTCTTTAAAATGATTATGTTCAATAAAGGCAGGATGAAAGGTTGAGTTGCAAAGGAGTCGGTAGAATCATGGTGCCAGCATTCGTCCAGTTCAGGCGGTAGAGCATGATTCTCTGCTGTATCTGTAAAATACAAATCAAGTAGGGAGAGGTGGAAAAATGGGGCAGTGAGATAACCCAGCAGATAAAGGTGCTTGTCTAAATTCAGTCCCCAGGACCCACATAGGAGTAGAACAGTACCAGCTCTGTGACGTTGTCTTCAGTTACATAAATTAATTACATAAATAAATGTAATTTAAATTTTTCTTAATTTTCCATTTATTTTATGTGAATCAATGTTTTGCCTGCATGTGTATCTGTGTACCATATTCATGTCTGGTGTCCTTAGATGTAAGGAGAGGTCATTGAAGGAAACCATTGTTATAGGGATACTACTGAAGTGCAGATCTTAGCAGTAGTAGGCTGCTGGTGGGAGTAGGACTGAGGGAGACTCAGTTTTCTTTAAGGGGCTGGCCACTCTAAGTTTGACCATGCTCTAGTAAGTATATGAGGAACTTAAACTGAACTTAGATTTTTTTTTCTTCTTTCTCTTTTTCCTTTTTCTGCTTTTGTTTTAGGTTAGAGGAGTGGGGGGTGGGCCTGGGAAGTATAGGAATATAATTGGGTACATTATATAAAAATTGTAAATAATCAGTAAGAATATGTTGAGAAAGGAAGAGATCATTGAATCTCCTGGAGTTATGAATGGTTGAAAGTCACTATGTAGGTGCTAGGAATCAAGTCTGGGTCCCCTGCCAGCACCAACTGGCGCCCTCCAGCGTCAGTTGAGAACATATAACTACTCTTACAGAGAATCAGTTCAATTCCCAGCACTCGTGTAGGGCAGCTCACAAGTACTTGTAATTCCAGCTCCAGGGAGACCCAGCACCCTCTGTGCAATCATGTGCACAGACTGGCCCCCATATACACATGATTTTAAAATAATAGAATAAATCTTTAAAAACTTTTTAATGATGAAATGGCACAAAAAATTTTTAAGTGGAAAACATCATTTTTATGCTTGGTCAAATGAGACAAATAACATCTGATCATTTTCCATAACCTTTTGCAAAAGATAGTTATAAAGTCTTACCTGTAATTGTGTACAGAATTTTGTGAAATTCTTACAAGTCCATAATCTCTTATCTTCAATTCTCAAGTCTAAAACAATTTTGAAAACGATTCTTTTTGTAACTGATTTATCAGCAAAACCAGATCGGAACCAAAATAAACTTTTTTTTTTTTTTTTTGGTTTTTCGAGACAGGGTTTCTGTGTAGCCCCGGCTGTCCTGGAACTCACTCTGTAGACCAGGCTGGCCTCGAACTCAGAAATCCACCTGCCTCTGCCTCTGCCTCTGCCTCTGAAGTGCTGGGATTAAAGGTGTGCGCCACCACGCCCAGCCAAAATAAACTTACTTATATTTCTCCCTCACTCCCCCACTCTCTCCTGTAGAAAACTCACATGGCTTGCTCTGAAAATATTAGTATTATCTACAGGCTGCATAACTGTCATAGATTATGATCTGCCTTTCAAACTTAATTATAAAACATAATCTCACTGGGTGCTTAAATAGGGATTGTGAACATGCATAAGTACAAAACATCTACTGCAGACTGTTTAAGATGAAAGCAAAATATTGTGGACAATCGCTAGTTTTGATAAATAAATTAGTCCATGTAAAAGAAGGCACAACCAGAGCTGGGTGTGGTAGCTTACCCCTTTAATCACAGCTCCCAGGAAGCAGAAGCAGGTGGGTCTCTGTGAGTTCTGGGCCAGCCTGTTCTATAGAATAAGACTCCAGAAAGACAGGGAGGTGGGGAGGAGAAGGAGAGAATGCAAATTACTCATGTACTACTGATTTCAAAAAGCAATGAGTGGTAATGGTGTTTCCGTATTTCTACAGCTATTTGGGGGAAATAATTTCACTCTTTAATTATGATAGACTAGAACTGACCTACTTTCTCTATGATCATGAAGAAATATTTCTCAATTTTTAAAACATTTATTTATTTATGTGTATGAGTATGCATACATATAAATGCAGACACATATGCATGTTATCTATAGGTTGTATCATATGTGTGTGTCATGTGTCTGGTGACCTCAGAGGTCAGAAGAAAGTGTCAGATCCTTTGGAATTGAAGTTACTGACATTCATGAGCCATCATATGGGTGCTGGGCATCAAACCCAGGTCCTCTGCTAGGGCAGTAAGTGATCTAAACCACTGAGCCATCTCTCCAGCCCAAAAATACTTATTTTAGCTGATTTTTCCTAATATTTTTAGGCTCACTGCAGCAATTGTTTTCACTTGGATTCTTCCCTTTTATTTCTCTTGTTCTGTACAGATTATCAGCGCCTGATGACAGTGGCAGAAGGCATTACCACACTCTTGTTCCCTTTTCAATGGCAGCATGTTTATGTACCCATCCTCCCTGCTTCTCTGCTACATTTTCTTGATGCCCCTGTCCCTTATCTGATGGGTCTTCAGTCAAAAGAAGGAACTGACCGCTCTAAACTAGAACTTCCTCAAGAGGTAACACTTATTGTTAGTGATGAAGCATGCTATTTGTTGACTTAGGTTAGGGCTTCTTTTATTAAGTAGCATTGTCTTTGTGCAGTAGTGACATCTGAATCTCCCAGGTGCTTTGGAGTTAAGGCCTGAGCCTTAGCCTGCAAACTGTTTCTTCTGATATTTGCTATAACACAACTACTAATTAAATACATGTCAGAGGAGGACAATAACAAATTTTCACAACTATACGTTTCTGAAGGTGGTTGAATAACAGTATGATATTACCATTTTATTATTCTAAAAGCATTTAACTTCTTTTCCAGCCTCATGCTATAAATTTTGTTTTTAAGCAGTGCATTAGTCAGGGTTCTATAGAGGAACAGAATTTATAGAATGAATATATAGTTAGTATGATTTATAAGCTGTGACCTAGCTAGTCCGGCAATGGCTGTCCAGCAACAAGAAGTCCAGGGATCCACTAGTTGCTCAGTCTGGAGGCTGGATATCTCAGCTGGTCTTAGAGGATGTTGGAATCCTGAAGAAGTAGGCTCTAATGCCATTGAAGGAATGGCCTTGCTAGCAAGTGAGAACAACCAAGCAAAGAGAAACTTCCTTTGTTCTGTTCTTATGGAGTAGACTTCCAGCAGAAGGCATGGCCCAGATTAGAAGTGGTCTTCCCACCTCAAAGATCTAGATTATAAGTGGCTCTTCCCTCACAGGTGAACACCTCCATTCTGGGGAATTTAGTTAATTTAGTTGTCAGATTGACAAGTAAGTATAGTCATGTTTAACGATTCCTTTGGAATCGTTCTTACTGAGTTAAATTTGACTTTTGACATCTACTGAAAGGAAAGTAGTGTCTCTCAGCAGAATGAGGATAATAGAAACGCAATGCTTTATCATTCCCTTCTTAGATGGAAGCCAGTTATTAGCCTCTTCTAAATGTCTCACAGACAATGCCAAGTTAAAAAAATGTTAATCCCTAGCTTTTGGGCACTTTAATGTTTCTACACTCTCTATGCATTATGTTTTAAAATAATTAGGAAGAAAATAAGAGTTTTGAAAGCATTTTAAATTTAATTTTTAACTTTTGTTAATGCTATTCAAAATTGAAATGAAAAGCTTTGAAATAAAATATTGATGAGAGTGGCATGGCCTATTTAAAACATGAAATATCAAATGATGTAATTAGATTATTAGCATTCAGTCAGCACCTTTACCTTACTTGTTCGTATTTCTCATAGAGTTCCTCATTTTAAGAAGTAGATTTAAAGAGGCTGGCGGATTTCTGAGTTCGAGGCCAGCCTGGTCTACAGAGTGAGTTCCAGGACAGCCAGGGCTACACAGAGAAACCCTGTCTCGAAAAACAAACAAACAAAAAGAAGTAGATTTAAAATAACACTATGCCACAGCCACTACACTGAGTAGCTAATCCTGTAATCAGTTCACCATGTTACCTTTGGCTAAATTAACTTTGTCATTTAAGGGGAAATAAAACTTGATTGAGGCCATGTGAAACAGGTGCATATTGTCCTGTCCTTTGTCAGGGGAAAGGGGACATGCTCTCTGCTCTCTCCTCCCTAACTCTCTTCTTTCTCTATTCCCTGAATTTTCTTATTTTCTCCTTAATTATATTAATGTAATGTCTTGTTGGTTTTGGGGTTTTTGTTTTTGTTTTTTGTTTTTTCAAGACAGGGTTTCTCTGTGTAGCCGTGGCTGTCCTGGAACTCACTCTGTAGACCAGGCTGGCCTCGAACTCGGAAATCCGCCTGCCTCTGCCTCCCAAGTGCTGAGATTAAAGGCGTGTGCCACCACTTCCCCGGCATCTTGTTGTCTTAAAGAGCTAAATTCTCTGCATTTTCAAAGGAAAAGAAATGGACTACCATATGGGTTTTTTTAATAAATATTTTTAGTTTCTTATTGATTTTATATGTGTGTGTATCATCAAATGATATAAGAAATTTTATTTGAATATAGAAAAGTTCTTCCCAGTTTATATGTCTACCTATTGAAACATTTTAATGACACTTAATATACACACAATTGGAAGATCTTTTTTGTCTATTTGTACCATCTGACTCTAAATGAAGATAAGCCAGTTAAATTTTCTAAAAGGCCTCAGAATGATGTCTGTGATTTTCTAGGTTTTTTTTTTCCAACCTTGAGCTCAGTACACAAACTCATCAATTCATATAATGTGATAATATGAAGTAACATGAGTCAATTATAAAAATAAGCAGTGTTTCTATGTAAAAACTATACATTAAGAGCCTCATTGTTTAGAAGAAAAAGGTAACACTATGTCTCTACACTCTGGAAGCATTTTATGGTGAAATGAAATAAACAGCCTCACCTAATTTTAAGGAGGAAGTGCACATAAAAAAATTAGTCTTTTTACCTGAGTATGGTGTTGCATACCTTTAATTCTAGCACTTGGGAAGCAGAGGCAAGTGGATGTCAGTGAGTTTGAATCCAGCCTGGCCTACATAGAGAGTTCCAAGACAGCCAGGGCTACATACATATTGAGACCCTCTCTCAAAAAAAACAAAAATATGTGCTCACTTCAGCAGCACATGTACTAAAATTGGAATGATACAGAGAAGATTAGCATGGCCCCTGTGCAAGGATGACACGCAAATTCACAAAGAATTCCAAATCATTCATATATGTGTGTGTGTGTGTGTGTGTGTGTGTGTGTGTGTGTATAGAGAGAGAGAGAAAGTCTTCTACAACAAGACTTAAATGTGCACTCCAGTGATGTTTTCCTCCCCTTTCCCCTGAAAACTCTGAAATAAAATAATGACTAAATCTGGCAAGAAAGTTTCTAAAAATAGTTATGAAAATGGCAGGCTTACAAAATGATTATTTTAGGAAGGTATGATTTTAGTTGTTGGGTGTCTAATGTAACTGCCTAGACTTATAATTAACCACCTACTCCCTTTTCTCATGATTCCAAAATGATAGATGTTAGTAGCCATTTTGTTGTATTTTCTTTTAAGGAGTAGCATGGGGAGGGGGGGATAGGAGAACATAGCTCTAGGCGTTGATTACAGAGTCTGGAACCTTACCTTCAACCAACCATTCTTGCTCATCTTTACTGTATTAGGGAAAAAAATGGTGGCTGGAGAAATGACTCAACAGAGGACCCAGGTTCAGTTTCCTGCATGCGCATGACAACTCATCGCTGTCTATAATTCCAGTTCCAGGGCTTCTGACATCCTCACACAGACACACATACAGGCAAAACACCAGTGAACATAAAATAAAAATAAAATATATTGCTGGGGGCACCTTCCCCTGTGCTTTGACAGAGAGTCCTGCAGAGAGGAGGTAAGGAGTCGAAGGGTGTGAGGAAGTCAGGTGTCGGTGGTCCAGGGAATCTCAAAGCTCTGACTGACCACCAATCAGGTGCTTCTTTATTTTTACAGGATTCACAGAACAAAGACAGACTGATGATTACAAATTATGTTTGATTTTTTTATTGTATGTTCAGGATTACAAGTTCAGTCCCAATTAAAAAATACAGACAGAACAGATTTTATTTTTGTTATGAGCCCTCTAACTCCAATTTAAAGAGTCTAAAGACTGTCTCCTTCAAAGCAGACACACTTATCATATGACATCCTGAAAACAACTCTAGACAAACAGAAAATATCTGAACTGGTCTTTTTATGAATAGCAAATACTAATACCTAACTTCTTTTACTATATGTTTCATCGTCTATACTATAAAGTAGGAAAAGTTTATTTTAGTCAATATATCTTATTTACTGAGTTTTATTTTCTCAGGAGTATACCCTGTATGACCCCCCCCCCCACATCTTTAAACTACATTTTCAGAGAGCGCTAAGCTATAATAAAATGAGACCTTGAATCTGTAACCTATTCTCTTGGATAGTCTGAGTTTATCAGTTCTCTCTGTTTACCTGCACCAATTATACTGTTGAGTTTGCTCAGAGGCAGAGACCTCAAGAAGATTCCTTCAGCAGTGGCCTCATCTAGCTATGTGCTTCTCTATGCTTAATGAAAGACTCAGACATAATTTTCCTTAGGAAAAGACATAAAGTGAATCATAATGCAGAAAGTCCCCAGGAATATAGCATGCAGAGACCAAACTCAAAAGTTCATTAGAAAATGAAGGACAGCAACCCCAACGTGCAGCTCAGCTTTGCTGAAACTGTGCCAAGCAGCTGTGCTGGCTTCATGACTCTAGCTATTTCCTGTGGATATGGCTGTGCAAATATATTTTTAAAAGAAAAAGAAAAAAGTTGAGAGATAGCTCAGTGATTAAGAGCACTGACTGCTCTTCCAGAGGTCTTGAGTTCAATTCCCAGTAACCACATGGTGGCTCACAACCATCTGTAATGGGATCCAATGTACTCTTCTTGTGTGTCTGAAGACAGTTGCAGTGTATCATATAATAGAACATAAATGAATCTATAAAAAAAAAGTTAAGAGAACCACTTATTTTTTAGTGCATCTTGCTTTGAGATTCCAAGGAAATATATATTTTATTTCATTTTTGCTTTAGAAACATGGTCTCACTAAGTAACTTTGGCTGGCCTGAACTCCATACATAGACCAGGTTGATCACAAGAGATCTGCTTGCCTTGAGTGCTAGGACTAAAGGTGTCTGACACCAGATCTGGCGTATGCATTGTGCTTATTTTAAAGATTTATTTACTATGTACACAGTGTTCTGCCTACACACATGCATGCACACAAGAGGGTGCCAGATCTTATTAAAGATGGTTGTGAGCCATCATGTGGTTGTTGGGAATTGAACTCAGGACCTCTGGAAGAGCACTCAGTGTTCTCAATCTCTGAGCCATCTCTCTAGCCCATATGCATTGCTTTAATTAGAGGTAATATCATGAAAGTTTTTAGGCACTTGTCTTAGTCAGGGTTTCTATTCCTGCACAAACATCATGACCAAGAAGCAAGTTGGGGAGGAAAGGGTTTATTCAGCTTACACTTCCACACTGCTGTTGATCACCAGAGGAAGTCAGGACTGGAACTCAAGCAGGTCAGGAGGCAGGAGCTGATGCAGAGGCCATGGAGGGATGTTCCTTACTGGCTTGCTTCTCCTAGCTTGCTCAGCCTGCTCTCTTATAG
>JADRCD010207130.1:41361-80033 GCA_019843815.1 Montemys delectorum
CCTCCCCAACTTGCTTCTTGGGGAGGAAAGGGTTTATTCAGCTTACACTTCCACACTGCTGTTGATCACCAGAGGAAGTCAGGACTGGAACTCAAGCAGGTCAGGAGGCAGGAGCTGATGCAGAGGCCATGGAGGGATGTTCCTTACTGGCTTGCTTCTCCTAGCTTGCTCAGCCTGCTCTCTTATAGAACCCAAGACTTCCAGCCCCAGGATGACACCACCCACAAGGGGCCCTACCCTCTTGATCACTAGTTGAGAAAATCCATCAAAGCTGGATCTCATGGAAGCACTTCCCCAACTGAAGCTCCCTTCTCTGTGATAACTGCAGCCTGTGTCAAGTTGACACACAAAACCAGCCAGTACAGCATTGTTACTTTGAAATATAGAAATTAGAAATATCAGAAATACAGAAGTATAGAAACAGATATAAGCATATTTGTTTTATCATGTGCTCAGTACTTCATGGGCTCTTGTGGAAGAATTTTTTTAAAAAAAACTATAATAGCTTCAAAAAAGAGAAGGCAATTTACCAGAATTCCTTTTATGTGAAGTTCTTGGATTTTTTTTTAAAGATTTATTTATTTACTTAATGTATGTGAATACACTGTAGCTGTCTTTAGACACAGCAGAAGAGGGCATCGGATCCCACTATAAATGACTGTAAGCCACCATGTGGTTTCTGGGAATTGAACTCAGGACTTTTGAAAGAGTAGTCAGTGCTCTTAACTCCTGAACCATCTCTCCAGCCTTTTCTTTTTTTTTTTTTTTTTAAAGAAGACCTTTGGATTTTCTCCAATAGATTATTAGGGACTTGTATTCATTTCAGCTTTGTGATAGTAAGGCCCTTTGGGGCCTTTCTGAGCAAGCATAGGAGGCTATGGGAGGCTTGTATGTGAATGTGAAGACAGGCAGTTAGTAACAGAGGTGCCAGGTTCTCATCTGGCAGCACATTTGCAGAACAGCAGGGATTTCATGAGTATAAGCAAGATATCAAGTAGGAGAGGGATAAAAACATAAAGATCAGGGAAGTATCAATACAGAAGAAGTTTGAAATGAAAGTGCTGAGAGGTTTCTGATTAACAGACTCAAAAACAGTGAAGATCAACTGAGAGTGGTCAGGTAGCACATGCCGTTAATCCTAACACTTGGGAGGCTGAGGTAGGCAGATCTTGTGAGTTCAAGACCATCCAGGGAAACCTAGAGAGCCCTTGTCTCAAAAAAGTTAATAAATGGATAAATTTTAAAAGATATTAAAAGCCAGGCAGTGGTGGCGCACGCCTTTAGTCCCAACACTTGGAGGGCAGAGGCAAGCAGATTTCTGAGTTCGAGGCCAGCCTGGTCTACAGAGTGAGCTCCAGGAACAGCCAGGGCTATACAGAGAAACCCTGTCTCGAAGAACCATAAAAATAAATAAATAAATAAAAAATAAATAAAAAAGAGCTATTTGAATTTCGATGCCCTACCTTCTCCCTGCTATGCTTTCAGTGTATCCTGCTTTCTAGAGGCTAAAGACAGACACACATGGGAGTTGTAGTAGCACTACTTAGCAAGATGTGATGTTTCAGCCCTTTATTTAGAGAAAACTACTGATATTGGAAATAAGGAAAAGGAAAATCCATCCACAAAATCTGCCAGAGTCACAGGTGTGTGGAGGTACACATTAGAGCAGGTTCCAGAAAAACCACCTAACTTGTTGGGCCTCCATTAAAGGTCTAGACTTAAATATTACATCAGAATGATTGTTGATTACCTGGGTTTTTTTGGGGTTTTTTTGGGGGGGTTTTTTTTTGTTTGTTTGTTTGGTTGGTTGGTTGGTTTTTTTAAAGACAGGGTTTCTCTGTGTATCCCTGGCTGTCCTGGAACTCACTCTGTAGACCAGGCTGGCCTCGAACTCAGAAATCCGCCTGCCTCTGCCTCCCAAGTGCTGGGACTAAAGGCGTGCACCACTACCACCCAGCGATTACCTGTTTTTGAACAAGGGAAAATCCTGGAATTTTTTTGTTGAATTTAACTTGAAACTTGAGTTTACTTCTGGCAAATTGAAGGTATAAATAAACTTAGAAAATACCACAGAGATCCTGCACATCCATGTTCTTTTTGCACTATGCATAATAGCCAAGATAGGGAATCAGTATCCACAGATAGAATAATAAGAAAAATGTGACTTGCATACACAATGGAATTTTATTCATACACAAAAGGAAGTTATTTCATTTGATGGAAAATGAATGAACTAGAGATCATGTTAAATGAAAAAAACCTCCCCATGAAGACAAATACTGTGTATTTTTCTTTTACATGGAATCTAGACCCTTTTTAATGCTCACACACCACACACACACATAAACACACAAACACACATATGTGAGATGACAGTAGAAGGGAGGCTGTGTAGTTCAAGGATCTAATGAGGAAATGGAGAAACTGAGGGGAAGACAAAATCTCATATAGGATCTAGATTTGATAATGTGTGTACATAGACATTTATGACATGAAAGTAAGCTAGGCATGGTAGCACACATCTGTAAGAGCATTTCAAAAGAGGTGGCAAGGAGGACCCAAAGTTCAAAGTTATCTCAGTTGCTTAGGTAGTTTGAGGCCAGCCTGGGCTACCTGAGACCCTGTGTCATTAAAAGATAAAAATAAAAAATTAAAAGTACATTATTACCACGGAATACTGAGTCCCTTTTACCAATTCTTAGTCTCATAAATAAAATAAGACAACTCAGAAAAAAACGTAAAGACAATTAGTGCTTGAGAGAAAAGACAATGGTAAGCATGATAAAAATCTCACTGTTGCTGGGAAGATCCACATAGATTAAAACAAATAAAGAGTTGTGTTTTGAGTTACAAAACAATGGCAGATTCAGTAATGGAATTCTTCTACCACCTGCATGGGAGACAGGAGCTGCAGAAGGACAGTAAAGATGCTCAGAAGTAACTGACTTAGAATTTTAGCCAGCATCTGAAAAGGTAAATTAAAAAAAGAGAGAAGGAAGAGAACAAATTACACTTTCCTAGAAAGCACAAAAGCTTAGCCTTGAGAGTATATATAAGCAACTACATTCTGGAAGGGCTTCTGGGGCATGTACATACCTATCTCGTTAAAGGGATAGTTACTCCTCCCATCTTCTTGACACGTTTTTAAGTATAACAGACAGCTTTCCTGAGGGACAGTTTGCTATCTTCATGACTGTATTAATCAGGGTTCTCAAGAGGAACAAAATTTATAGAATGGGATATATAGAATGTATATATACATGGAGAAAGAGAAAGGATTTATTAGGATTAGAATGGCTTACAGGCTCTGATCCTCCTAGTCTAAAATGACTGTCTTCCAACAGAAGATCAAAGTAGTTGCTTACTTAGTCTGTGAGGCTGGATTTCTCAGCTGGTCTTCAGTATACACTGGAATCCTGAAGAAGTAACTCCAATGCCAGTGGACTTGCTAGCAAGAGTGAGATCAAACAGGCAGAGATAGGGAGCAAACTTCCTTTTTCCATGGCCTTTATGTAAGCTACCAGCCAACCAGAGGAATGGTCCAGATTAAAGATGTATCTTCCCACCTCAAAGACTCAGATTAAAATTGGATCTTCCCACTTCAAATGATTTAATTTAGCAAAAAGCTTTCATGGGTCTGCCCAGCCATTTTGGGTTTTTAGGTTAATTCTAGATATTGACACCAAGACTAGCCATCACAGTGATTCTCAGGCCAAGTTGGATGAACTTAAAGACGAGGACAAGAGTGTATCTATCTGTGAGTAATTTAGAGTACCACATCTCTGCCTTGAGCCAGAAGTGAAGAACTCAGAAAGTGTGCTTGTGACCAGAAATCATGTAACAAGTAAATTAAAGAAAAATAGATAATTATTTCTATAAAATAGCCATACATTACCAGGGAGAAATAATTTTCCTTCAGTGAGTTTTAGAAAAGCCCTGCTACCTGCACCTTCCCTTTCTCCCTCCAAGTATTTTTAATTTTTTTTAGATTTTTTAAATGTGTGTAAGTGTTTTGCCTACATGCATGTATATGCACTGTGTATTGTTTGCTTGAATATATGTATTCCATGAATATATGCTCACCATGTGTATACACTAGGCATGTGTGTGCCTAGTGCCTATGAAAGTAAGAAGGCATTGGATCTCCTGGGGCTGGAGTTAGAGACAATTGTGAACTGCCATGTGGGTGCTGGGAACTGAACCTAGGTCCTCTGAAAGAACAGTACTCTTAACTGCTGAGCCATCTCTTCATCCCCTATATTTTAGATCTTTTTTGGTTGTTTGGTTGTTTTTTGTTTAGTTTAGTGGTTTTGTTTGTTTGTTTTTCTTTTTTCTTTTTTCTTCGAGACAGGGTTTCTCTGTGTTGCTCTGGCTGTCCTGGAACTCACTCTGTAGACCAGGCTGGCCTCGAACTCAGAAATCCACCTGCCTCTGCCTCCCAAGTGCTGGGATTAAGATGTGTGTTACCATGCCTGACTTAAATTTTTGTTTTTACTGCTGCTAGAGAGGTAAGCGGGTTACAGCAAAGCTGGGAAGTCTCTGATATAGGCCTCAAATATTATTTGATGACATTCCTAGTCTTTGGGTTGGTAGAAGCTAAAGCGACTCATTGGTACTTATAAAGATGTTAGGCCAAACACAGGTGGGCAGTAATGCTACTCAGGAGGCAAAAAAAAAAAAAGAGCACAAGATAATTTGACTCTGGATCTACAATATTGGAGCCCTTGAAATCACTGAAGTTCTAATCAGTCGGCCTTGTAAAAGTTCAAAAACCCTTCCTGTTTTTCTCTTTTTCCATTTCAGGCTAATTTGTGCTTCGTGGACATTGATAACCATTTTATTGAGTTGCCTGAAGAGTTTCCACAGTTCCCCAATAAAGTGGATTTTATCCAAGAGTTGTCTGAAGTTCTTCTCCAATTTGGGATTCCTCCTGAGGGCAGCCTACATTGTAGTGAGAGTGCCACCAAACTGAAGAACATGGTTCTGAAAGATTTGGCTAATGACAAAAAGAATGGAAATGTCCCCAACAACAGTGTCAGCATGTATGAGCTACTGAAGGGCAGTGAGACCATAGCCCGCCTCCAGGCTCTTGCCAAGAGGACTGGAGTGACCATGGAAAAAATTGACCTCCCAGCTTCTCTGAGTGAAAAAGAAAAGGATTTAAAATTGCAGTGTGAAGAGGCAGACTTGAGGGACTACCAGCTCAATGTCCAGCTTCGAGAGGTCTTTGCCAATCGCTTTACACAGATGTTTGCAGATTATGAAGCATTTGTGATTCAGACTGCCCAGGACATGGAGTCCTGGCTGACTAACCGGGAACAGATGCAGAACTTTGACAAAGTAAAAAGAACCGTAGTTTTACGCTTTATGATTATTAATAGCCTAAATTACTAATCTTTTAAACTTTTTTATAGCATTTTTTCTTTCTTTTTTTCTTTCTTTCTAATTGTCTTTAATCGTTTTTTTTTTTTTACAGTCCAGTTGTTATCTCCCTCCCAGTCCAGCCTTCGACATTTCCTCTTCCCACTCCTCCTCCCCCATCTTCAAGAGGATGGTTTTCCTTTTTTTTCCTATTCCATTAAGTACTTTATGCTAGATAAAATAGTTTCACAAGAGAACACATTCTTGGGAGATAGAAGCAGAGGAAGGCAAGGCCATCCTCTGCTATGTAGTAAGTTTGAGACCAGCCTGGGAAACCTGAGACCTGTCTCAAAAACAAAAAAGCAAATTGACCACTCATAAAACTGCCCTTTAAATTGTGTATTAAATTGCTACATCTTAATTTTCTGTACTTGAACAAGGTTTAAATTATAGGAACTTGATTTTCACAAGTCTTATTTACCCTTGTTTTATGACTAAGTCTAAAAAAAATTAAGCCTGTTCCTTTCCTAAGGAGTTCTCACTGAAGTTTAGTTTTCACCCAGTGATATAGGTCACAGTTGTTCATGTAAAGGTAAAGTTCAGTTTTATAAGCCTAATTTTTATATCTTTAGTATCTTAAAAGAGAATAAATTGGGTTTTGTGACTGTTCCTCTAGGATTATGTTCCAGAGTTAGAAAAGGAGATTAGAAAATGTAGCAGCTTTTACTGTCCTGCGGAAGCGTCTTTCAAGGTTTGCTGCATTCTGTCCAGTGTTGTTTGTGTGCCCCAGGATTTTCCAACAGACACAAGCACTAGAGATGCACAGGAAGTCTTCCACAGGGATGCAGTTCAGTCCTCTGCCTCTGTTATTCAACAAACATAACTCTGCTGTTGGAACGTGCCATAGAAGAACTCCCAAAGGAGCCATTACACTCCAAGATGCTAAACGTTTAATTTTGGAACATCTGACAAACATTTTACTAAATGTTTGTGTAGTATCAAAGATTATTTTCTGATTTCACCAGATCTTTTTTCTTATGGAGTATAATATACTATGTACATCAGGATTTACTGGTGTACTTGATGCTTCATTAAATCTCTTTAATATTAAGAAACCATTTTTCAAATATAGTTCTGCTCTACAACCTGTCCTCATTTTTGCTTAATTTTATTATACTTTTTCTCCACCTTAAGAACTAAACTTATACATTCATGATCTATCTTTGGAACAGTTCAAATTCTGATTTAAGTTCATATCCTAGTACCTAGTTCTTTTTTACTCTCTATGTAGTTTCATACCAGAAGTGGAATTCTTTCTGTATAACCCCTAAGAAAATGAAAAGTACATGCTGGGTTCCAGAAGGCTATGGTCATCTTACTTTTCACAAAGGAAACATACAAGGCATAGTAGGCTTGCAAGCCCACTTCTAGGTGATTTTAAATTTTACAAAACACAAGAATCTGAAAATCAAAGGCTAGATGAGGGGGAGGCTATATCTGTCCTATAAAAAGTAAATTTTATGTCCCTCTGTGAAATCGCACTTAACGAAGTGAACTGATTTCTAGAGATTACTATGAGTCTCTCTGGGTATTTGGACTTACATAAGTGCATTTAAACAGTGGGAGCACCTAAATTGAAAGGTGGATTCTATAAAGGTTTTATTAAAAGTCTCCCAAAGTATTGAAATGGAAAAAATAAATATGCCAGGAAGTAGCTGGTGAGTACTAAGCAAAGCATCTTATGTCAGAACTGCTCCCCATCTGTGTCTGACCTGCCCCCATCTGTGTCAGAAATGCCCCTCATCTGTGTCGGAACTGACCCCCATCTGTGTCAGAACTGACCCCCATCTGTGTCTGATCTGCCCCCATCTGTGTTGGAACTACCCACCATCTGTGTCAGAAATGCCCCTCATCTGTGTCCAATCTGCCCCCATATGTGTCAGAACTGACCCCCATCTGTGTTGGAACTGCCCCTCATCTGTGTCAGAACTGCCCCCCATATGTGTCAGAACTGCCCCCCAATATGTGTCGGAACTGCCCCTCATCTGTGTCGGAACTGCCTCCCATATGTGTCGGAACTGCTCCTTATCTATGTCAGAACTGCCCCATCTCTCTCTTGGCTCTGATACACAGCGTCCACTCTGAAGAGTAAAAGAATGAAAAGCAAACCAACACAGTAACTAAAACAGGAATTCACTTACAAGTTTGAGATAATCTTAACCAAGATTAGAATTTCTTCCTACATACGTCACACATGAACCTGTAGAGCACAAAAAAAAAAAAGTTAACACTTCAGATTAAAATCCAATTATAAATTGCATTACATCAGACAGGCTAGTAGGAGAAAAGAACAACCTGTATATTTTTGAAGGTCCACTTCTATGATTTTTTTTTTTTTTTTTAGGCAGTGTTCTCTCTCTTTAAGTCTCAGATAATTGTGTCAAAACAGGTGTGGAAGGAGTTTGATCTTGCGTTAACAAGAAGAATTAGCCTAGAAAAACATCTGCTTGACTAAATGAAGTTTACTAATAGGCACAAATTCTACATTGTCACTTTTAAGTTCTTGCATAAACATGCAAATTATTGTGATAATATACATATGTATCTCAATTACACATATAGCAGCCTTTTGGTAGAGGTTCATTTCCTAAGCTAGGATCAGGGAACAGAATAGATTACTCACAGGGGAGAAGAATCAAAATGTAATGGTAAGTGAAGTGGGTGGTTGACAATCCATTGATAGCAACATATCCACCATCGTTCACTAATGTCCTCTATTCTTCATAATGGTCATCAGGTTACTAATATAGATCCATCTTGAAAGGTAAGATCAATACCAAAGTCCTAACTGACCTAAAGTCTATAAATTTAGAGAAAGAAAACAGATTTGCAAGACTTTTTAAATGCCAAGTATCAGTTTTATGTGTAATAATAAGTTTGAAAAGTAATGACCTTAACAACAGACTTCTGTTTCATCTTTTATAATATTAAGATAAAAGTAATAATTTGCTAATTATCTCATTACAGGCTTCTTTCCTCTCTGACCAGCCTGAGCCTTACCTGCCATTTCTTTCACGCTTCATTGAGACACAGATGTTTGCCACCTTTATTGATAATAAAATCATGTCTCAATGGGAAGAGAAAGACCCTCTGCTTCGGGTCTTTGATTCTAGAATTGAGAAGATCAGATTGTATAATGTAAGGGCACCCACCCTGCGGACATCTATATATCAGAAATGCAGCAATTTAAAAGAAGCAGGTATATTTACCATACATGTTTTAAGCGCACAATCATTTCTTTTTATAAACTGTTGACTTTTTCTCTCTCTCTTTCTTTTTTTTACGACAAGTCAGTTTTACTTAAATCAGGACTGTCCAACAAAAAACATTGTTAGCCATTCATGATCTGAGTTTGGTGTATGAATTAAATTATGGTATACATTAAAAGCCACGGGACATTTGTTTTGTAATAAACAGGGCAGTGGGATCACTCATTCGTCGCCTTTCTAAGATAAGCTATTAGGTCTGCCCTTCCCCCTCTTCTTGATTCCAGCAAAGACCATCTTTGTTCCAGGGATATTCTTTTTGGGATTCTCCAAATACTCCCTCAGGGTATCCTCTCCCCAGGTGATGCCTGTGTTGTTGTTGGCATCAGTGTAAGAGAATCCAGCAGCCTGACCTATTTTCCGCCCAAACAGACCATGGAGATTTGGTCCAGTCTTATGCTTGCCTCCCTTTTCCACAGTGTGGCACTGGGCACACTTCTAAACAAAAATCTTCTTGCCTTTTTCAACATCACCCATTTTAAATTCACTCTGGGCTGGTCAACACCACAAACGTTCAGACTCAAAGACAGATGTCCCACTCGCACTCTCTGACTCTTTCAACACAAAGTTAATTTTCTTTTTGGGGCGATGAAGGAAGGCTCAAGACAGAGTTTCTTTGTGTAGCTCTGGCAATCCTGGAACTTGCTCTGTAAATCAAGCTGGCCTCTAACTCAGATTTGCCTGTCTCTGCTTCCTGAATGCTGGATTTTAAAGGCATGGGCCACCACTGCTAAAGTTAATTTTTATTTTGGAACATCATGAATAATCCCCCTTAGCAAGAAGTGGTTTTGTACTTTTCTTTAGATTTCTGTGAATTCCTCTTCCTATGGACATTCCTTTTCCTTTACCCCAAACAGGATAAAAATAGTAATAAATTGAATTGACAAGAAGATGCAGATTTTTGTTACTTTCTTGTGTTGTTTTAATTTCTTTCTTGCTGATGTTGCCTTTTTTGGTTTTTCGAGACAGGGTTTCTCTGTGTAGCCCTGGTTGTTCTGGAACTCACTCTCTAGACCAGGCTGACCTCCAACTCAGAAATCCGCCTGCCTCTGCCTCCTAAGTGCTGGGATTAAAGGCGTGCGCCACCACTGTCCGGCCCCTGATGTTGCCTTTTTACTCATCATCTCTTATCTCTAGCTAATAACTTAAAATAGTAAACCTGAAATTGGACATAGTAGTACATCCTAAATCCTAGTACTTGGGAGGCCAAGCAAGAAGGATCAGGAATTTAAGGCCAGCCTGGGCAGTGTAGCAAGAGTCTGTCTAAAGTAAAACCAAAACAAAAGGAAATTTGAGACACTGTCTAGTTTACATAACTAAAATAGTTCTTACTAGCTTTGTGGTAGTTAGTTTCATAGTTTCATTTCTTGAGATTAAACTTCTGGATGTTTGCGATCAAATGAAAGAGTCTGTAAACCCCAACGTTGGTTTCCATCAAAGAATGAAGAATTTTCCTGCTTTTGTCTGATAGTGCAGTACATTCTACTAAATTAATAATCATACTAAGAGCCAGTGTTTGAGTCCTTCCTGTGTCAGTCATTATGCCAGTGTTTGCTTTGACGAGTCTTTTTATGTGTAGTCTTAATGACAGGATATATGCATAGATACTTTCTCATCCTATGGGTTAGGAAACTGAAAGATTAAAGAACTTGGTTGTGATTTTATAGCTAGTTATTGGTAGAGCCATGGGTTGGATCCAAATCTGACTGATTTCTAATCGCTAAAGCCTTAATTTTTTTTTAATGGTTTTATTCACTAACAAATATGTAAAATGTACCAACTCATGTAGTTTTATACATTTATACCTAGTTCCCAACCCATTCTTTGCTGAATAGAGCTATATAACACACAAGTGCCTCTTCCTTTATTTCTTTTCATTCAATAAAAAGTGGCACTTTTAATTTTAGAACAAATTTTCTACTGGATAAAAGGACACAAAGCGCTGGACAGTGGTGGCGCACGCCTTTAATCCCAGCACTTGGAAGGCAGAGGCAGGTGGATTTCTGAGTTGGAGGCCAGCCTGGTCTAGAGAGTGAGTTCCAGAACAGCCAGGGCTACACAGAGAAACCCTGTCTCAAAAAACCAAAAAAAAACAAAAAAAAAGCTCTTCCCTGCTTCTATTGCTCTTCCACCTTTCTCTCTTTATTAAATTCAGCTATGAGAATACTACAGTTATTTTGGTATTGTCAAGGAAAGAAATATTAAATGATAACTTTTATGCAGTGCTTGTGGTCTTCAAGCATCACTTTGTATCCTATGTTTAAAGGCAGCTCCCTGGAGCCTCTTGAGAAGTGGCAAGTGCCTCTGTATCTAGAACCTGAGGCGATAGAGTAAATGAAGTTGCTTGCTCAGAGAATTATGACTTACAATGCTTTTAATAGTTATATGAATACCTCATTGGGAAAATTTCATTCCTCTCTTCCTGACAGAATTTTTAAAATGGTATTAAGTACCAATTCCTTAGCTTACTGTGCCTCTGGAAAGTCTTACCAATTAAAATTGATTTTCTTTTTGCCTCTTGGAGCTTGATAGACCCACTCTCATCACAGAAATTGTATAAACTCCCTGAAAATACCACTAGAGACTTAGCTTGTCTATAAACAAGATTAGGTTAAGACCATAGTTCCCTAGAAATTTAAACACTTTTGAAAAAGTAAAAGGAGACTGTGTGTGTGTGTGTGTGTGTGTGTGTGTGTGTGTGTGTGTGTGTGTTCAGTGCTTGCTTTGGGCATGACAGAGAAGCATTCTACCACTATTTATACTTCTTAATTTTGAGATGGTCTCAATAAATTGCACAGGAAAGCCTTGGCCCCACATTTGTCCTTACTTGGCTTCCTGACTAACTGGAGTTATAGACCTGTATCACCAGGCCTGGCTCAGTTATTTCTTTCATCAGGTAAAATTTCATCTCCTTACCCCCCAAAAAGAAAGAAACAGAGATGAGTGTTATTTCTGGCATTGGATTCTTGCTGGCTTTGGTGCTTATGTGTTTGTGTGCTTCTGCTGCTGTTGTGCTTCTAACCAAAAAGATTTTTGATTTGCAGGTGAACTTACAAAGCACAGACAATCTGCTGTCGACACTGTTGCTCCATAGCCTTATGATTTCTATGTAGAAAAACAAAAACTGGATAGGAATATAATTTTCTTTTTTCTTACCAATCACCACAAACCAATATCAACTCATACCTTAAAATTCTTTAACAGTAGACCCCTGACCTCACAAAGCAATCATTTGATAATTTCCAAATATTCAGTATTCTCTGACAATATAATTACTAAAAAGTTACATTGCTGTATTCTCCCTGTGGCATTTTATATATAAAGTCTAGAGTAACTCATTATGAATTATGATTCTTATTGAAAACAAAACAAAGCAAAAAAACTTTCCAAATAAAAGAAAGTAGGTCAATATCAGATAGATTTCTCTGTCATTGAAAATCAAGTGGAGGGTTGGAGAGATGGCTCAGTGGTTAAGAGCACTGACTGCTCTTCCAAAGGTCCTGAGTTCAAATCCCAGCAACCACATGGTGGCTCATAACCATCCATAATGAGATCTGATGCCCTTTTCTGCGGTGTCTGAAGGCAGCTACAGTGTACTTACATATAATAAATAAACCCTAAAAAAAAAAAAGAAAGAAAGAAAGAAAAAAGAAAATCAAGTGGAAAAAACTGAAATTCCTTTCTTTTTATGAGGACAAAAGCTGTCAGTGGCAGAAAGGGGATTTTGTTGTCCTTCATGCAACATAAAATTGAGAAAGACTTTATATTCTCATGCTGTAAATCTCCACATAGAGTGCCTGCCCTTCTGTGATCTGGTGTCACACTCTGGGTTTTCTCTGTCTCACAACTCTTTCGCCTTTTCTGTGGTCTGGTGTCAGACAGTATTAAGCATTGTTCTGACAAGACTAGAAAAGGTCTTGAGCAGTATCTTCCAGTGGAGCTTAGCATAGGTGTGAAGAATGACCAGGGCTCAGTCTGCTGGCAGTGAGTAGTATAAAGTTACCTTTGGGGCTGGAGAGATGGCTCAGCGGTTAGGAACACTGACTGTTCTTCCAGAGATCATAAGTGTAAATCCCAGCAACCGCATGGTGGCTCACAAACATCCATAATGAGATCTGACGCCCTCTTCTGGTGTGTCTGAGGACAGCTACAGTGTACTTAAATATAATAATAAATAAATCTTTAAAAAAAAAAGTTATCTTTGTCTCATAAGCAACATGATCATTATTCCTGCAGGGATCTGTTTACCACATAACTCTGATTCCTGTTTGTTATTCCTTTTTAATAATCCTCGAGCAAAAGATTGAAGGGTTAATCTTTTATCTCAAATAATACATTTTCTCTGATTGATAAAAACACTTTAAAAATCAGGCTTGTTTTGTTTTACTGAAGTAAATCACTTTCTTTGAGAGAACCTCCAACCCCACTAAATTTAAGGTATTTTAGAGTAGATATGTTAAGAAATCCTTCATCTTCGACCTATTTTATTCTCGAAAAGTACAGGGGTCTTTTTTAATTTGGACATTTTTTAAGTGCCTGCTTCTTATTTAATTCTTCTCTGACTTCCCTAAAACGAGATTGTAGACTTCACACAGTTCCTTGTTTCAATAGATGATGAGCCATGAATGTTTACTAGATGTCTGCACAAAGTGAAGTATATGGGAGCTGAGCGTGCTTCTTTTCCTCCCCCTTACACTTAGCTCAAGAGTTTTGTTTGCTATCTTGTTCTTTAATACTGTGCTTAGAATTGTAATTTTTTTGGGGGGAGGGGTTGGGTTTTTTGTTTTTGTTTTTGTTTTTTTGGGTTTTTTGGGTTTTTTTTTTTTTTTTTTTTTTTTTTTTTTTTTTTTTTTTTTTTTTTTGGTTTTTCAAGACAGGGTTTCTCTGTGTAGCCCTGGCTGTCCTGGAACTCACTCTGTAGATCAGGCTGGCCTCAAACTCAGAAATCCACCTGCCTCTGCCTCCCAAGTGCTGGGGCTAAAGGCATGCGCCACCACCGCCTGGCTGGCCTAGAATTGTATTTTGGCTAAAGATATTGAATTTCCCATTTTAAAACAATTATTTATCCTTTAATCCCAGCACTTGGAAGGCAGAGGCAGAGGCAGAGGCAGAGGCAGAGGCAGAGGCAGGAGGATCTCTGTATGTTCCAGGTGAGCTCGATCTGCACAGTGAGTTCCAGGACATCCAGAGTTACATAGTGAGACCTTATCTCAGATTTAAAAAGAAAAGAAAAAGGAAAAAGCTGTTTCAGAGTATCCGAATGACTTGAGTTTTCTGTAGGTGCATGAGTGTATGATGCATTATGTTTTTAGCATTAAAATGTCTAATTTAATATTAATTTAACTTATAGCACAGTCAATTGAACAAAGATTGATGAAAATGGATCATACTGCAATTCACCCACATCTACTTGATATGAAAATTGGTCAAGGCAAATATGAGCAAGGATTCTTTCCAAAGTTACAGTCTGATGTCTTGGCAACAGGACCAGCCAATAACAAGTAAGCATGTATTTTACTTGTGATTAGTGGAATGAAAGAAGATTCTACAATGTTAACTAGACAGCGTGTTTATCTGTTAAATATCTTATCTGTTTACATCTTTTTAAGACCATATTAATCTAAATTGAATTGACTTTTTTAATTCTGTCAGGTAAAGGACTCTAAAGACCAGATTTTTTTTATAGAACTGTAAATAGACACATTTGGTTTTGTTTTTAATTTGTGTTTTGTTATTGTTGCAACTGAGCTGGAATTCAGTATATAATCGAAACCTTGCCTCAAACATATGACCTTCCTCAGCACCCTTTCTTTTTTCTTTCGTTCTTTTTTTTTTTACATTCAAAACCCTCTTTTTTTAATTAATTAATTAATTACTTTTTTTACACTCCATATTTTATTCCCCCCCCCTCCGACTGTTCCACATCCCATACCTCCTCTCCATCCCGCTGTCTCCACGTGGATGTCCCAACCTCCCACGCCACCTGACCTCTAAACTCCCTGGGGCCTCCAGTCTCTTGAGGGTTAGGTGCATCATCTCTGAATGAACACAGACCAGGATGTCTTCTACTGTATATGTGTTGGGGGCCTCATAGCAGCTGGTGTATGCTGCCTGTTTGGTGGTCCAGTGTTCAAGAGATCTCAGGGGTCCAGATTAATTGAGACTGCTGGTCCTCCTACAGGATCACCCTTCTCCTCAGCTTCTTTCAGCCTTCCCTAATTCAACAACAGGGGTCAGCTGCTTCTGTCCATTGGTTGGGTGCAATCTGCATCTGACTCTTTCAGCTGCTTGTTGAGTCTTCCAGAGTACGGTCATGCTAGGTCTCTTTTTGTGAGCGCTCCTTGGTCTCAGTAATAGTGTCCGGTTTTGGGACCTCCCTTGAGCTGGTTCCCACTTTGAGCCTATCGCTGGACCTTCAGGCTCCTCTCCATTTCCATCCCTGTAATTCTTTCAGACAGGAACAGTTATGGGTCAGAGTTGTGACTGTGGGATTCCCCCACACACACATCATTTGATGCCCTGTATTCCTGCTGGAGGTGAGCTCTATGAGTTCCCACTCCCTACTGTCAGACATTTCATCTAAGGTCCTTCTCTTTGAGTCCTGAGAGTCTTTCACCTCCAAGTCTCTGGTGCATTGGGTAGGGTCCCCACAAACTCCTACCTCCCGAAGTTGCCTGTTTCCATTCTTTTTTTTTTTTTAAAGATTTATTTCTTATTATACATAAGTACACTGTAGCTGACTTCAGACACACCAGAAGAGGGCATCAGATCTCATTACGGTTGGTTGTAAGCCATTGCTGGGATTTGAACACTGGACCATTGGAAAAGCAGTCAGTACTCTTATCCGCTAAGCCATCTCGCCAACCCCCACCTGTTTCCATTCTTTCTGGTGGTCCTCAGGGCTTCAATCCTTTTTCCTCACCCAATACCAGATCAGGTTCCCCTCTTCCTCCCACTACGCTCCCCCCCTTTCCCTACCAGGTCCCTCCCTCCCTACTTGAGATTGCTTTCTTCTCTCTTCCAAGTGGAACTGAGGCTTCCTCACTTGGGCACTTCAGCATGTTAACCCTATTGAGTTCTGTGGACTGTATCTTGGGTATTCTGTACTTTTTTTTTAATTGGCCAATATCCACTTATTAGTGAGTACATACCATGGGTTAGGGTTAAGGTTAGGGTTAGGGTCTGGTTACTTCACTCAGGATGATATTTTCTAGTTCCATCCATTTGCCTGCAAAACTAAGGATGTCCTCATTCTTTTTTGTTTGTTTGTTTGTTTGTTTGTTTGTTTGTTTTTCGAGACAGGGTTTCTCTGTGTAGCCCTGGCTGTCCTGGAACTCACTCTGTAGACTGGGCTAACCTCGAACTCAGAAATCCACCTACCTCTGCCTCCCAAGTGCTGGGACTAAAGGCGTGTGCCACCACTGCTCAGCTCTCATTCTTAACAGCTGAGTAGTATTCCATCATGTAAATGAGCCACATTTTCTGTATCCATTCTTTGTAGACAAAGGCTGGCTTTGAACTCATCTCTGTGAGTCTGCTTGCCTTTGCCTCCCAGCACTGGGATTAAAAGTGTGAGCCACCCCTGCCTGGTTCATTCTCTCTTTTACAATGATCGCTGAACCTTTCAGTAACAGGGAGCTGAGCACAATTTTCATAATGCTTCTGTTTCTAGAGTGCTGGGATTGCAGATATATGGTACCACACATGTTTTATATAGTACTAGAGATGAAACTGAAGGCTTTATTCATGCTGGGTAAGAATTCTACCAACTAGGGCTGGAGAGATGGCTTGGCGGTTGGTTAAGAGCACTGACTGCTCTTCCGAAGGTCCTGAGTTCAAATCCCAGCAACCACAAGGTGGCTCACAACCACCCATAACAAGATCTGACGCCTTCTTCTGGTGTGTCTGAAGACCCAGCTACAGTGTACTTACATATAATAAATAAATAGATCTTAGGTGGAGGGGAAGAATTCTACCAACTAAGCTACATCTCTAGATCTCACACTTTATTTTTCTTTTATTTATAAAAATGTTCTAATTGTTTGAATCACTTTGATATAAATGAGTATATGCTGTTGTCCTGACAGTTCTTGTTTCCCTATGATAGCATTGTATTTTTTTTTCATTCATTTGGTAAGTATTGGTGGTACCACTGTAAGACCCCGACTCTCCATCAGTGGTAGTTACTTTGAGATGCCCCTGAGTGAGACACCGAGATGCAGATCAATGCAAAATCAAGAGGCTTATTTTCCTTCAAGTCAGGGTTAGCCTTCATTTAGTCCCTCAAGGCGAGTTACTAGAAGGCAACCCCGAATGGCTATTACAAGCAGTTTTTAAACTTATTAGGGTCACAGGTTACATCAACAAGGTTACAGTTCAAACTTACTGGCTAAGTATATTGACCTTTAAATCTATTGACTAGTAAGCATGACATGCATTTGAATGCTACCTGGGACTTTCCAGATGGTCAGGTCATTATCAATCAGTACAGTCTGAGAATTTTTTACTCAAGAATATTCCTGTGGGTGGAGAATGGAACTTGGCCTAGCCTTGACCCCGGGCAGGAGAGTGAAGCTGTGAGGAGGGTGTGAGACTGGAAAAGGCCTTTAGGGTCTCTCATTCCCCCTGCCCTTTTCTTGTACAAGCTCCAATCCTAGACCTATACTCATGTGAAAGTGAGCTCAATAAACCCTTTCCTCCTCAACTTGCTTCTTGGTCATGATGTTTGTGCAGGAATAAAAACCCTGACTAAGACAGGGGTCTTGGGTAACTAACTCATATTCTTCAGGTCCTGTCCTCGGGGTTTCATATTGTTGGTGCAGGACCATCAGCTATACTGCTCTTATTCTCTCTTTTATGAAGGCTATAAGCTTGTTCAGTATGCAGGATCCAAAGGTCAACAATAGCAGGAGAACAATTAGGGGCCCTAACAAGGTGGATATGAGGGTAGTTAACCAAGGGAAGAGTTAAACCAAGAAGCAGCCCTGACTCTGTTCTCTTTCTCTCTTCTGCTTGGCTAGCCCTTCCCTCACCTTGGCCATGGAATCCTTAACTGGTCTCCACTTCGTGCTACCTGATGTTTGACATCCCCAGGTAGCACAGAAAAAGTGGTTGCCCCCCTCCCCCACTGATGGGCCTGCTGCTGGCATCTCCCATCTCTGGGGCACATATATATGGGGGTTTCTCACAGGACACTCCTCAACTTTGGGTGTTCGCACCCAATGTCCCACCCTCCAAGGCCGCTTCTGGGATGTGGTTTACATTCAAAAGTCCTCGTCCCCCACATACGGTCAATCACTCCCCCTGTGTCTCTAGGGTGGGGATATCCCAGGAGTCAAGGCTGGCCCTAACTTACAGAGATTAAAGACAAGGTCCAGCCACCAGGTATAAGGTGAGTGTTCTTCTTTAATGAACCAAGCTATATGAACTAAGCTGAGAGTACTTGCCAAGTCACTTTGGTAGGGTTGTGGGGGTTCCTGAGGTTCAGCGTTGGAAGGAAGATACACCATAGTTATCTCGTGGTTTCTATGGCCTTGCAGAAGGGCAGGCATCAGGGCTACACAGAGAAACCCTGTCTAGAAAAAAACAAAACAAAACAAAACAGAAGGGCAGGTGATCTTGAGCTTGAGGGGGTTGTTCAGGTGTCTGGCTGCTATCCAGTTGGTGTCAGGTTCAGGTGCTGGTCTGACATGAGTTACATGAACCCAGGCAGTTACTCCATCCACTTTAATGGTCAACAATACCAGGAATGGCCATTTCTATTTTGCTTCCAATTTTTTAGCACAATGCTTCTTAATATATACCCAATCTCCAACTTGGTACTCGTGTGGAACCTCTGGGGTACCTGCGTTATACAAGGAAGTAAGTTTAGGCCACAATTCCTGGTGGCTGATCTGAGAAGCTTGCACTTGAGCCATAAGATCCTTGTCAGCCTGAAAAGTCACTCTGGGGAGGTCAAGAGCCAGGGTTAAGGGAGTGGGGGTCCCATACAAGATCTCAAAAGGGGTCAGGTTAAAATAGTAAGGGGTGTTCTGGGCTTGGAACAGGGCCAGGGGAAGGAGAACTACCCAGTAAGCACCAGTCTCCAAGGACAATTTAGTTAAGATCTCTTTTAGGGTTCTTTTCATTCTCTCTACCTGCCCTAAGCTCTGGGGACAGTACACACAATGGAGATTCCAATTAGTCCCCAATATCTCTTCGAATCCCTGACTTACCTTAGAAACAAAAGCAGGACCATTGTTTCATTCAATTATCTTGGGCACTCTGAACCTCTGGAAAATTTCCACTAATATCTTCTTAGCTACTGTACTGGCTAGTTTTGTGTGTCAACTTGACACAGGCTGCAGTTATCACAGAGAAGGGAGCTTCAGTTGGGGAAGTGCCTCCATGAGACCCAGCTGTGGGGCATTTTCTCAATTAATGATCAAGGGGGTAGGGCCCCTTGTGGGTGGTGCCATCTCTGGGCTGGAAGTCTTGAGTTCTATAAGAGAGCAGGCTGAGCAAACCAGAAAAAGCAAGCCAGCAAGAAACATCTCTCCATGGCCTCTGCATCAGCTCCTGCTTCCTGACCTGCTTGAGTTCCAGTCCTGACTTCCTATGGTGATCAACAGCCATGTGGAAGTAAGCTAAATAAACCCTTTCCTCCCCAACTTGCTTCTTGGTCATGATGTTTGTGCAGGAATAGAAACCCTGACTAAGACAGCTACCATGGTAGCTGTTTCCTGCTTGATAGGGAAAGCCTCAACCCATCCAGAGAAAGAATCTACAAACACTAGAAGGTATTTGTAACCATATTTTCCTGGCTTCACTTCTGTAAAATCGACCTCCCAATATGCTCCCGACTGTTCTCCCCTAGGTTTTTTACCCTGTTTACTCTTGGCCGAATAAGCATTCACTTGCTGGCCTACTTTACACTGTTCTACTATTTCTCTGGCCCAAAACCTAAGGTCCATTATATGTATACTTTAAATCCCTTAACTGCTTGGACACATTTTTTGTCCCCTAGATGAGTCCATCCATGCATTTGGCCTTGTAAATCTTTTGCTTGCTTTCTAGGGAGTATAGTTTTTCCTTCTTGTGTGGGCCACTGCCCTTCCTTCTCTGGGTAATAGTTGGTAGGGTGGCTAGCAATCTGAGTTCTTTCTTCTTCCATATATTTTATGTGAGGCCATCCTTTAATCTCGTACCATTTCCTAGCGGGTGTCTCTTGCAGGCCTATAACCAGGATAGGCTCCTGCAGAGCCACTTCTCCAGCCACTTGATCTGCCTGGTTATTGCCCCAGGCCACTGAGTCTCTTCCCTTCTGCCATCCTGGGCAATGAATAATACAGCTGCGCCCTTCATCAGGGCATCTAAGAAATCCAAGATGTTTTTTTTTAATTTCTTTTCCTGTTTGATTTTTATTTCTTTTTCCTCTGATGTGAGCAGTCCTCTTTCTTGGTATATAGCCCTATGGACTGTGGCAGAGGCATACCTGCTGTCCGTGTAGATGTTAATTTTCTTGCCGGCCCCAAATTTCAAGGCTTTGGTGAGAGCAATTAGCTCTGCTTTCTGTGCCAGTGTGCCAGGGGATAGAGGTTCTGCCCAGGTGACATTTTTGCCATCCACCATGGCAGTGCCTGCTCATCTCTGACCTTCATGGACAAAAACTACTCCCATCTATAAACCAGGTAACCTCAGCTCCTGGCAGAGGTCAGTCAGAGAGGTCTTTCCTTCACCCATGAGCTCTCCTTTTGGGCCAGTTAATTGCAGCCTGTCAGGCAGGAAGTGTGTCTAGGCCCCCATCTTGGAGAGTAAGTCTCACCCCAACAGAGGTTAGGGACAGTCTGGGATGACCATAAACGAGTGGGATACCTGGCCTATCCTTAGGTCCACTGTTCTTCGGGTCCATGAATACATTTTGGTGTCAGTGGCTCCTTGGACCCAAGATTATTTTGCTGGAGAATGGCCCATCAGCTTGGAAGAGGACTAAGTGTTGGGCCCAGTGTCCACCAAGAATTGGGTGGGTTTCCCCTCCACTTTTAAGGTTACCCTGGATTCGGGGAGGGGGTCCAAATGAAGTCCTCCCTAGTCACTGTCTTCCCCCAGGGCTAACACCTTCATTTGGGAGCGCTTTTCCCAAGGCCTGGGATTTCCTACTCCCCACCCCCTGGCCTCTGTTTGTTGGGGTACTCTTGAGCGCAGTAGCCCCTTTCCTTGCAGTATGCACACTGGTCCTTTTCAAGGAGTTTTCTGTCTCTCTTTGGTTGGAGTCTCTCTTCTCTGCTTTCCCTAACTACTGTAGCCAAGATTCTCTGTAAATTCCTTTTCTGTCCTGAACTTAGATCTGAGATTTTTTTTCTTCTAGAAATAATTTGCTTGAAGTGTAATGCTCAAGCTAGATGAAAGTGGGTAACTTTAAGATTATACATATAGTTAAAAGTAAAAGCACATGCCTATAAGATTAAATGGTATCTGAAATTATAACTTTAAACATATTTTGAAAAGAATTGATTGAAAGAGCTGGGTATGGTGGCACAAGAGACAGGAGGATCATGATTTCAAGTCCAGACTAAACTAGGCAGCAAGAGTGTCCAAAGAAAAAAGAAGTGAACCAGAGAAGAAAAAAATAGCTGTTACTAGACTTTTGTACAAATGGTTCATTCTTTCTAAGAAAATTAATTCCATGTATTTTTGACTGTTTTTTTAAATCTACATTGTCTTGGATATATTTACTTTCTAGTCGCTGGGTGAGTCGAAGTGCCACAGCACAGCGCAGGAAAGAGCGCCTTCGCCAGAACTCTGAACACATTGGGCTGGACAGTGACTTACGGGAGGTATGTGGTCTGGCTGCGTGGGACACCATGATGCAGAGGTCACAGAACTCACCAGGAGGTGTCATTATACATGATCTTTCAAGTTCTTTTAAAAGCAATTCATCTATATTGTAAAATATTATTTTTGTACTGAAGTGTAGCCGAAAACACTTTTCCAGCTTTATCCCTTTATTTGTCTCTGTATTAAATCATACAGAAACTTTATTTAGGGTAAATTTTTGGTCATTAGGTCACCTGAAGGGAGAAATATTGAGATATACCTATATCTAAGTTTCAAATATAATTTAGACTGGGTAAGTAAAGATACATTAACATATTCTTTGTCCTTGGTTTGCTGACCCCATTTTTAGATATACTAGAGCTGTTCTTAGATTAAATATGCTCTGTTTGTATTCATTGAAAAAAAAATTCAAATTATGTTTAAATATTTTATTTCTTTTAATGAAAGAAAATGCACTCAGAAATTCTGCTGTTTTATGAGCTCAAATGTATAGAAATACAACAGAAAGCATCATTCCAAACCTCACTTTCTATACTTGTGTTCATACATGTGTGATTTTAAGCATTTTCCTAAGAGCTGAAGCCTTTCCTGTTCATTGCCTCTCCTTCGCTGCCCCACCCCTTGTCATCATATCATGTGCATGCAAGTTTTGCTTCTCTATCTTTGCTTTCTTTCTTTTTTTTTTTTTCTTTTTTCTTTTTCTACTTTTCTGTCATTGAAACGTCGCCATCATTTTAGCCTTCCGGGGAACTTTTGGTCTGTCAGAACTCCATGGCATTCTGGGAGTGGGATCAGGGCCCAACTCCTCCTGCACGGCTTCCTAAAAAGTCCTTCTCTGAATGCTGCCTGGTATGTTCTTTGCCTTGAAAGTGCTTCACAAGATTGCTTGAATGGCCCACACATAAGAGTGCATGTGTCACACTTTGAGCTCTGCTTCATCTAGCCTGTTTTTGCTGAAATGAGCTCACACAAGCAGTTCTGTAATATTAACAGTAAAACTGACATTCAACTCCTGAGTCTTTGAGGATGTTTGTATATATTTGTGTGTATGTATATTTATGTATGTGTATATTTACATGTATCTATATCCTTGGTAACAGATTGCTTTTCTTAAGTTGGGGAGGAATGTACTATAATTCTCTCTTATTTTAAGCATTTTTCTCACAAGTGCAGAAGTGGCTGAATATCAGCTTTTCTTTTGCTATATGTTTGCCTCTGTAATGTTTTTAATTTAATTTCCTGGTCTACATTTTGTGTTTCAGAAACCTCACTCATTGTCATAGAGTATTAGTGCTAAGAGGAAACCTTTGAGGTCTTCTTGTCTAACTTGACATAATTTAGCTGTCAAGTAAGAAATTTGTCCACAGTTAAATGGACATAAAAAGACAAGTCTGAGCCTGTAGCACAGGCCTTCTAATGTCCAGGCTCAAGTCTCTTCCCATTGATCATGCATACCAGTCTGCTCTAACCACTGCTCACCTAAGGATACAAATACTCTGGCTTACAACTTTTCCTCATTATGTTAGTCCTTTATATTTACAATAGTCTGTTCTTTAAAGAGCACTTAGTTCAGTGTTTATTGAAGAAGATTGCAATTTAATATATATTTCCTAATGGCTTATTGCTTCATTTTTGGTTGGTTGGTTTTTCTGAGTTGTTGTTGTCATTGTTTTAAGACAGAATATAAACCATATTACTGACTGGCCTCAAACTCACAGGATCTGCATGCCTCTACTTCCCATGATCTGGGGTTAAAGGTGTACACCACCTCACCCTAACTGTTTTAGGGTGTGTGTGTGTGTGTGTGTGTGTGTGTGTTTGAATCTGTCTGTCTGTCTGTCTGTCTGTCTGTCTGTCTGTCTGTCTGTCTGTCTATGTGTATGGCATGTGAATACAGTGCCCTCAGAGGCCAGAAGAATGCTTGGAATCTCTTGTAGCTATAGTTACAAGCATTGTGAACTGTCCGG
The DNA here is from genome assembly GCA_019843815.1 of Montemys delectorum. Classification (NCBI taxonomy): domain Eukaryota; kingdom Metazoa; phylum Chordata; class Mammalia; order Rodentia; family Muridae; genus Montemys; species Montemys delectorum. The sequence goes on from JADRCD010207130.1 coordinate 64,832, forward strand.
AGTGAGTGCTGGGAACCAAACTTAAGCCCTCTGCAGAATCAGTGTACACTCAGCACCACTGAGCCATCTCACCAACCCCACCACACCCAGTTTTTATATGGTGCTGGGGCTCAAAGCAGGGCTTTGTACATGCTAGCCAAGCACTCTACAATTGAGCTACACTTCCAGTGGGGAAATTCTTTAAACATTTATTTATTTATTGTTTGTTTGTTTGTTTGTTCAAGACCAGGTTTTTCTGTATAGTCTTGGCTGTCCTGGAACTCACTCTGTAGGCCAGGCTGGCCTTGAACTCAGAAATCCGCCTACCTCTGCCTCCCTATTTTTACCAATCTTTCTATCTAGCTTTTGATCCTGTCCCCAAGTGAAATATAATTCTCATATAGGGATGTTGCCTTGTAGCTCAGGTGGTTTTTTCTGAAAGTAATTTTATTTCCTACATTTACTTACTTGAAAATTAGCTTTCTGCCAGGTGGTGGTGGACATGCCTTTAATCCCAGCACTCGGAGGCAGAGAGAGGCAGGCGGATTTCTGAGTTGGAGGCCAGCCTGGTCTACAGAGTGAGTTCCAGGACAGCCAGGGCTATACAGAGAAACTCTGTCTCAAAAAAGCAAAAAAAAAAAAAAAAAAAAAAGAAAGAAAGAAAATTAGCTTTCGGTATGTATCTATGCCCATTGCTACATTTAAGTGCCCTGCTGATAATTTCTCAATCTCAATTCCTCCCACATATACAACCTTTTTTTCCCTTTGAGTAATGTTTAAAACAGATAGATGTGTTTTAAACACATAGATGCTGAAGAAACTGCTACTTGGAGAATTCATTTGCTTTTTCAGTGATCTTTAAATTGTTAGATTGGGAAAAGGCTATATTTTTTTAATACTGTCGTTTGTCATAAACATTGAGAGAAACTGATCACTTAATCAGTAAGATTTTTCAGCAGCTTTTACAGGTTTATTTTTCTCTAAAAGGGAAACAAATTCTTATACTTTTAAAGAATGTGAAGTATTTTACACATTATTCTCTACAGTATCAAATTCTCCCCTTAAGATAATAAGGGTTGATTTACATCTGTGCCTGTGAATGTATCAGTTAGCTAGCTTACAATCTCTCTTCCTCAACAAAATACTAGTTTTACTATATGATTTAGAGCAGGTCTTCAAAAATGTAGTCTTAAGACACTTGGATCTTTTGGAGATTATGTCTTGTCATCTTGATGCAAAAGTCTAGATTAGGTTTTTCAGGTAGCATACAGACACAGAGAACATAGTTCTCCACTAACAAGACATGTGGGAGTGAAGGCAGTGTTCTGTTTGTTTGCTTGCTTGTTTACTATTTTGAGATGCGGTCTTGAGTATCCTAGCCTGGACTCAAACTTGCCATGTAAACAAAGATGACCTTGAACTGCTGATCCTTCCATATTCACCTTCCGAGCACTCAGCCCATGGGTATACACCACCAAACATGGTTTACATGGTGCTCAGGATTGATCCCAAGACCTGTGCATAAGAAAGCGCTCTACCAACTGAGCTTTTTTGTTGTTGTTGTTTGGTTTTGGCTTTTATGGAAAGTCACTAAACAAAGTTCAAGAACCTTGGAATTTGTGTGTGTGTGTATGTTCTGTGTGTGTGTCCACAAAGTCAACAGAGGACTCTGGACATAATACTAGGGATTATAGAACAAAGCAAGGGAAGGTTTTTATGGAAATATCTTGGAGTCCTCCCATCCACCCATGATAGAAGCATATGATACTTTTCAGCCATTTCTGTGAGCTAGATAGCATGCACCATACAATGAGATGCATCATCATTAGCCGATATGATTGAAATCATAAAAATTAGCTACAACACAATTCTGGTACTATTGAAACTTAATTAGAGCTAAGGATTTGGCTAGAGAGCAACGCCCTTGATGACTGAGGAATTTAAAGTCTCTGCTGAGCTGACTGGAACAGATGAAGCCAGTGACCTGAGAACCACTCCATGTCTGGAATCTCAGACTAGACTAGACACCTAAATCTTTTACTCTTACCGTGATTCTAACTAATCATAATTCTGGTGGTCCTATTAAAAAGACTAAACTCAATGAAACTCCTGGTTTTGAGTGCATTTCAACTTAATAAAGTTTCTGTCACTCTCCTTTCACAAGAGCTAACTGGTTTGAGGAGGAGTACAAACATCCTCTGCCTTCTATCAAGAGCACTAAAATCTTAGTTGCTGTTATACACGTATACTAACAGCTTTCTTTTACATCTTGCTTATTGTATTTGTACGTGTAAGTTATAAGTAGAAAAGAATATATGATGTTAATACATTAAAATATTTCTGATTTTTAGAAATATATGCAAGAAGCACGAAGTTTAGGAAAAAACCTGAGGCAACCAAAACTGTCAGATCTCTCACCTGCTGTGATTGCACAAACCAACTGGAAATTTGTAGAAGGCTTATTAAAAGAATGCAGAATGAAGGTATGTATGCTGCTTCCAGACAGTGTACATTCATGTTTAGATTGTGTGTGGATCGAAGATAGGATGAGCCAACCCCATTTGTGCCTATAACTTCTCTAAAAAGAAAGTTTATTATTTTATTTTTGTATGAATTTGGGTGTTTCACCTGTACGTATATCTGTGTACTACATGTGGGCAGTGCTCATAAAGGCCAAGAAAGGGCATCATATCCTCTAGGACTGGAGTTACAGAGGCTTGTGAGCTATCGTGTGGTACTGGGAATCGAACCCAGCTCCTCTGCAAAGACAGCCAGTGCTCTTAACCACCGAGCCACCTCTCCAAGCCCCCCACCCCACCCCACAAAAAAACCTTTTTTGTGACATAGACTTAATATGCTCTTCATGGAAGTCATGAACCTTCATGAAGTCTCCCATAGCATCAGTTACATGGGAGCCTTGGGGGTGGGGGGGTGTGCACACACACGCGCGCACATGGAAATCAGAAGACAACAATGAAATCTGTTTATACCATTCATCTCATTTTGAGACAGCCTCTTTCTTGTTTCTTGACACTACTTTAGCTGTTTGAAAATAGCAGGCCATGAGCTTCATCCCAAATTTTACATAGGAGCACCAAGATTTCAGGTGTGTGCCAGCTTTTTTACACGGGTCCCCAGGATCTGAACTCAGGTGGTCAGGCATGTGTAGCAAGCACTTTTACCCACAACCATCTCTCCAGCCCTTAGCTATTGTCTTCATCTTCAGCACGATATTAAGCCACTCATAAGTTATATGAAGAACGTTACTCTGATGTGAAAAGCAACATGGTTTTGTGCCTATGTTTTTACCTGTACACAGCCTTGCTTGTGTTCATACTATGTTATAGGTCAGTGAATATTACATATAATTCTCTCACAAAACTGCATTTATAAGAGGTGGCTTATGATCATATTCAATAAAAGCACTATTTTCAATATCATTGTGTTCTAATGAATTAGACAAGGTCCCACCTAGAGGAACTGTATGCTTTCTCACTTTATATATGAGACAAGCTTAGGTTGAAAACCATCTACCTGAAACTGGTTTTCAGTTTTTAGTACATCTTTATGAGCAAAACATACAAACTAGGAAGTTCTCAAAAAAAGATAAACAAGAAAGAGGAAGGAAGGAAGGAGGAAGTGAGGGAGGGAAAGAAAGAGCGTAGAGCTGCTCACTTATGTTGTATTTTTGGCTTAAGTATCAATAGCTTTAATTTGTCAAGTGCTAGAATCAGCAAAGGGCAAGCTATGGTGACAGAATGAGGTTCTGGTGTCAGGTAGTGGATTTTCTAGATTCAAGGCAATTTCAGAAGTTCAAGATACCTATACTGTTACAGAAGTTAATAATCTAAATTACATGTGTTTTTTTCAACATGAGAATGTCTTACAAATATTATTTTATTGTTTCATTAGTGCCCTTCCATTTCTTTGACATAATAGTAAAATATAGAATAGTGAAATATAAAATTACTCCAGCCAGCTGACTGCCAGATTAAGACATTGTGACTGGAAAAATCTGTAACTAGAATTGCAATGTAGGAGCTGGGCGGTGATGGCACACGCCTTTAATCCTAGCACTTGGGAGGCAAAGGCAGGTGGATTTCTGAGTTTGAGGCCAGCCTCCTCTACAGAGTGAGTTCCAGGACAGCCAGGGCTATACAGAGAAGCCCTGTCTTGAAAAAAAAAATTGCAATGCAAGGAAGCTAGATCTTAGTTTTGAGTTTCAGTGCTGTGGCAATTTATAACCACACATAATGTTTTTAGACAAAACGCATGTTGGTAGAGAAGATGGGACATGAAGCAGTGGAACTGGGCCATGGAGAAGCAAACATTACTGGCTTGGAAGAGAACACCTTGATTGCCAGCCTGTGTGACCTGCTGGAGAGGATATGGAGCCACGGCTTACTGGTCAAGCAGGTAACTGACTCAAGAGATGCTATATAGCATTGCCACTTTTAAGGGTCTTATTCATGTCAAGGCGCTGTTCAAGAAATCATACACCTTTAATCCCAGCACTGAGGAAGCAGAACCAGGTAGATCTCTATGAGTTTGAGACTAACCTGGTCTACATAGTGAGACCCTGTCCTAAAAAAGGAAAGAAGCCCAAGCAGTAGTGGTGCACGTTTTTAATCTGAGAGGTAGCAGTAGGCAGATCTCTGAGTTTGAGGTTAGCCTGGTCTACCAGGACAGCCAGGGTTACACAGAAACCTTGTCTCAAATTAAAAAAAAAAAAAAAAAGGAAAGAAGGATACAAAGATGAAACTGGCAAGATTGTTCAACAAGTAATGTGCTTGCCACCTGACAGTCTGAGTTTGGTCTTTGTAACTCACATGGTAGAAGAAGAAAAGTAACTCCTGAAAGCTTTTTTCTAATATCCGCACCTGAGTGAGAAATGTGACAAGGGGGGCTGGTGAGATGGCTCAGCGGTTAAGAGCACTGGCTGCTCTTCTGAAGGTCCTGAGTTCAAATCCCAGCAACCACACGGTGGCTCACAACCACCTGTAACAAGATCTGACTCCCTCTTCTGATCTTCTGGAGTGTCTGAAGACAGTAACAGTGTACTTACATATAATAAATAAATAAATCTTTAAAAATAAGAGAAATGTAACAAGAAAAAGATCCTACAAGATGATTAGATACATACCATACTCCGTTCAATTCCAGCAACAGAAACATAATGTAGGCCAGACACAGTGGTGTACACCTTTAATCTCAATACTTGGGAGGCAGAGACAGTTAGGGGTAGGCTGTTCTACAAAGTAAGTTCCAGGACAGCTAAGCCTATACAGTGAGACTCTGCCTCAAAACAGAAAAGAAAGAAGGGAAGAGGGAGAGGAAGGGAAAGAAGGAAAGGAAAGAAAATCTGTGATCAGGAGGACCTTTCCTAACAAACAGAAAAGCATCAAATTGTACACATGTTACACAGTCCTTTTTTGTATTCCTAGATGTCTAGTATTATGATGTGTGTTCAGTAAACTATTCTTGTTTAACTGAGATCAGTATTTGGTTTGAGTAGCAATCCCTGAATACCAGCAGTTACAAAAATTATATCTTCTGTTGATTACAGTAAGTATCTACTTTTGTCCAGATTAAAAACTGTGCTAACCAAGCCCGGTCTGTGTGGTGTCTTTAGTCCACTGTTGTGAGGTATTCAGATAAGACTGCTTGGACATGGTTTGAGCCAATAGAAAGTCTTCGTTAGCCAGCTGGTGACTACAGTGAGTGATCAGGATCCCAATGTAGGCCTGAGCCTTTGTCAGTGAGCATTTTTCAGGCAGTGGAGGAAGGTGAGGTTTCTCTATATAGCCCTGGCTGCCCTGGAACTTACTTTATAGAATAAGCTGGCTTTGAACTCAGATCTGCCTACCTCTACCTCCAGAGCAATGGGAGTAAAGGCATATAGCACCCCCTCCTGCCTTCAGGGCAGACTTTTAAGCACAAAAACCACGTCCTAGGCTGACATTACTTCAGTTAACAAGAGCAGTTAGACAAAAGCAGAACTACAGAAACCAAAAAGCAATATTAGTTGATTCAAGGACTTTGATAGATTAGGTCTTTGTTTTAGTTTTGGCAGGTCATTTGCTGAATTTTATAACCTGGATAGTACTTTCATCTTGGAGTCAGTTGTGCTAAGATCTGGGGCCTACTAAGGTCTGGAGCCTGTTACATTACATTCCCCCCTGGTCTTAGTGAATGAGTCAAATCCTAGACTCATTCTGGTTTTTTTTTTTTTTTTTTTTTTTATAAATTTTTCTTATTTATTTATTTATTTATTTATTTATTATATGCAAGTACACCATAGCTCTCTTAAGATACTCCAGGAGAGGGCGTCAGATCTCACTACAGATGGTTGTGAGCCACCATGTGGTTGCTGGGATTTGAACTCAGGTCCTTCGGAAGAGCAGTCAGTGCTCTTAACCACTGAGCCATCTCTCCAGCCCCATTCTGTTTTAGTTTAACATGCAGAGCTCACTGTTTTTGTTGTTGTTGTTGTTGTTTTGGGTTTTTTTTTGTTTTGTTTTTTTTTTTTTTTTTCTTTTTCGAGACAGAGTTTTTCTGAATAGCCCTGGCTGTCCTGGAATTCACTCTGTAGACCAGGCTGGCCTTGAACTCAGAAATCCACCTGCCTCTACCTTCCAAGTGCTGGGATTAAAGGCATGTGCCACCAGTGCCCAGCAGATTTATTTATTATTACAAATAAGTACACTGTAGCTGTCTTCAGACATACCACAAGAGGGTGTAAGATCTCATTACGGATGGTTGTGAGTCACCATGTGGTTGCTGGGATTTGAACTCAGGACCTCTGGAAGAGCAGTCAGTGCTCTTAACCACTGAGCCATCTCTCCAGTCCCAAATTCTTGGTGGTTTTTGTTTTTGTTTTTTTGTTTGTTTTTTTGTTTGTTTGTTTGTTTGTTTGTTTTGAGACAGGGTTTCTCTGTATAGCCCTGACTGTCCTGGAACTCATTGTGTAGACCAGGCTGGCCTTGAACTCAGAAATCCACCTGCCTCTGCCTCCCAAGTGCTGGGATTAAAGGTGTGCGCCACCACCGCCGCCCCACTGTTAATTAACTCTGAATGTGAGCTAAAGGCCCAGCCAGTGCTGATAGCAGAGTAGTTAGCCAGGGGAACCAAAAGAACGGAGACTGGTACCAATTATTTTCCTAACCATTTAAAGATTTTTCTCTGATTACTCCTGATAAATTAGCATAGAAACATGTTTTCTTCCATAACTGTACGTAGTTTTCTTTATCTCACGAGAAGTCTAAGCCTCTCTAATTGAAGGACCTCTACAAGGGACTCTAACTCTTGTTTTAATTCAGAAACAAAAATTTTTAGTACCTCTATATCCTGATTAACCTCTCTACTTAGTTGGAAGGTATAAGAAGAGGCACAGTTGCCAGGCAGAGGTGGCACCTTTAACCCCAGCACTTGGGAGGCAGAGGCAAGCAAATCTCTTTGAGTCCAAAACCAGCCAGTCTACAGAGTGAGTTTCAGGGCAGCCAAAACTACATAGAGAAACCAAAAAAAGAAAAAGAAAAACAGAAAAAAGAAAAATAAAGTAAAAAAGAGGCCTGTTAGTCAAACCATTAGTACCTGCCCCCACCCAGTAATATTGTTGTTATCCATATGAATTAACCCCATAAGGCAAAATAGCAGGAATCAGAATAAGGGGAAGTTCATGGGTTAGTTTAAAGGTTTTGGATATTAGACATGTTTTAGCCCCCTATAAGTCCTCTAACATTAATTTGGGCCGTCCCTAGTCACTCACAGTGAGTTTTGTCGGTCAGTTACTGACAGTTTGGTTAGTTCCTACCCCTATGTAGTATAGGGGCTGGGTGTCTAAGCATAACCAGCAATCCCGGCTGATACACTATCCTCAGAGTCCCTTCCTATGGAATAGAGTCTGTTTCCTCAGGTTTTTCCTGTTTTCCAAAGGGCAGAATCTTTTAAAAGGAATTTTTCAGGAAGTCTCAGTTTTATAACTCCAATTTTTACAATGGAAACTTCCTTGTTTCAGACAATTAGGGGCCTAGCTGTAGCACATGCATAGAATTATAAGCTCTGTATTTTATCTCAAAAGATGGCAAATTTTCTTTTCATTTCTCTGTACAACCAGACACTTAAAGTAGGCATTGGCAAGTAAGATCAAGATGGATATGGGTTGCTGGTCTCTAGTCACACCAGCTAGGGTCTTCCTTGTATCTGTCTTCTTCCATTTCCAGTCCAGGTCTGAGGGCAATGAGGGCTGGACCATGACCCTCTATTTCAAACCCCTAGTGTAAAACACAAGATTCAGGAGGAAGTAGAGGGCCAAGGAGTGGAAGGGCCTGCAGACTTGATGAAACCTTAATTTCATTGGACTTATAGGCCAGAGATTGTTCATTTGGCAGCATCCATAGATTCCATTTTCTTGACCTGGATCTGGTAGATCATGCAGTAATACCAGCTACCTTCACTGCCATAGCAATGGAGAAAATCACCATGGAGAGTCTATTCTACATGGTTGGCTTGAGTGTCCCTTTGGCTATCTGCCAAACCCAGATGTACCACTGGACTGGAATGAGTGAAACTGGTAGTGGACTCAGAGAGTGGCTGGGTCTCTTGGATAGTCCAGGTATTTGCCATTACTTTCCTGTTTTTTTTTTGTTTTTTAGGTTTTTTTTTGGGGGGGGGGTTGTTGTTGTTGTGGCCGTTGTTGTTGTTTTGGTAATTTTATGCTGCTGTTAAACATTTTTTTTCCGTGTGTGTGATTGTTGTTTGAGTCACTTATATAAATTGTTTTGGGTAAAATAACTTTTCCAGCTCCCACATACCTGTTTTCTTCTGTCATCTGACAGTCATGGGTGAGCACCTGTGCTATCAGACAAGAGGGTAGCTGAATTGATAGCAGTGAGTTTCTCAAATGAGTATGAGTGGTAGGCCAGGAGTAGGGCCTGGAACTGGGTTACAGTCAGCTAACTTTCTGGAATCCTCACAAGAGAGTCACAACCATGTTGTGAGGTGCTGTGAGTGTAAAATCTCAATCCAAGAGTTAACTTGTTTGCTTTTTTTTTTTTTTTTTAAATTAAACTAGCAGTAGCCGCCACAGCTCTTAGACAGGTGTCTAAGGCCACACTCTGTGACTACACAGTCTAGTTATTTAGATGAGTATGTCATAGGGCATTTCCTTGGTCCCAAAGTTTGGGTTAAAACTTAACCCTTTTGTCTTTTGTTACATGGACAAACAGATGAAAATATTTTGGAACAAATGTTCCAAATATTTGGAAATTCTAGGACTGGAGCAGAAATCAGAACTGTTTTTAAAAGCCTCAAATGCCTTTTGTTTAGTCTTAGGCTAGATTAGGGGCTTAGTACCCCCTCCCCTTATTCTAGTGTCTAGAGACCTTGCTATTTCCACAAACTCTTGTATCCAGAGGTAACAACATTCAGCTGTACCTGAGAACTCTTGAACCTGTCTCTTAGTCTTTGGAGTTGATATTTGAAGTGTGGCAGAATCCTACTCTGAGACAGGCTGTCTTAGCTAGGGTTTCTTTTGGTGCAACAAAACACCTTGACCAAAAAGCAAGCTGGGGAGAAAAGGGTTTATTCAGTTTACATTTCTACATTACTACTCACCACCAAAAAAAAAAAAAAAAAAGAACCAGGACAGGAACTCAAGCAGGGCAGGAGCTGATGCAGAAGCCATGAAGGGGCGCTGCCTCCTGGCTGGCTTCCTATGCCTTGCTCAGCTTGCTTTCTTACACGCTTCTTCTGTCTCCCTTCAGCTGGTAGCCAAGATCAGTAGCTTTCTACAATTTGGGCTTTCTTAGCCGACATTCTGTAGCTCAAGGTCTGTAACTCTTGCAGCAGTCCTTCAGTGGCCCTTCTATAATCTATTTTCCCAGAAAATCTTTGATAGAAGGGCCAGAAGTCTGAATTTTGTATCTTTAAATTCTGGGGCAACCAGGTATGTTGCCCATTGTAACCTCCTACTGGGTCTGCTCATTTAAAAGCAAAGATGGGCTAATTCACCTCTTTCAGTGGGAGGCTGAAGAGTGCCCCTTTCAAGTGCAAGACAGTGTACACCTGTTTTTCTGAGGAATCAGACTCACGAGAATCAGAGGTCCCATGTTTCTTCACAGGCAGGCGAGGCATATTCCGTAGTGACTGACCGGGCACCAGGATGCCTGTCTCCTCAAGCCCAGTGATAGGACTGCAGTTTCCCTTTTTGTTTCCTGGGTCTTTGGGTATTGTTTAATCTGGTTAGAGGTAGCTGAACTGGTTAAACAATTATAATGCTTGGTGTTAGGCCAGTCCTAGGGGTATGGTTTCTTCTGGCAGAGGGTAAGACACCAAAATTTTGCTTGGTATCTGTAAGTCTGTGTCTTGTCAGAAAAGGAAACAGTCGTTTTCAATTTATGCAAAAGATCTATTATCTGGAGCCAACTGGGACAAAGGAAGTCTTTTTAGTACCTATCATTAATACTTTAAAAAGGACCTAGTGAAAGCTGTTTAAAGTCTTTTTTTTGTCAGTATCAGACAAAAGGGAAAAATCTGTTCTGTCCAGACTACATTGTGTGGCTGTAATTGCCCTGTCCAGCTAGAGGCAGTTTGGGGGGTTTTGCTTTTTTTTTTTTTTTAACTTTCTTCAGAGAATGGTGGGTTTTACAGATCATTGCTTTAAAGGAGGCATGAGAAAGAAAGGAGTGGAACTTTCTCTTTTCCTTCAGGTTCAGCCCAGGGGAACTTTTTTCTTTCCCTGGGCTGCTTTGAGCAGGCATGGAGCAGAGTAGAGGGAACACTCACCTGGGGGAACTGTTTTCCCAGCCCTGTGCCACTTAGATGGCAGGGGGCCCTGGACAAGAGGCCCCCACCTCCACAGAGAGACAGACCCTGACCACAAGCAGGAGTCAAGTGATAAAATAAGCAAGCAGTCCTGCTCCCAGAGTGGGACAAGTAGAGGATTAGGAGTTTTTCTGGGGGACTGGTGAGATGGCTCAGCGGTTAAGAGCACTGGCTGCTCTTCCGAAGGTCCTGAGTTCAAATCCCAGCAACCACATGGTGGCTCACAACCATCTGTAATGGGATCTGAAGACAGCTACAGTGTACTTACATATAATAAATCAATAAAATCTTTAAAATCGACATCTTAAAAAAAAAAAAAAAAGGTGTTTTTCTGGGTGACCTGGCAGAGAAGGATTTGGATCCCAAACAAGAGGAACACAGGTCTTAAGCCAAACAGCAGGAAGATCTTACTCCAGAGAAAGCCACTGTTTAATACAGGGAAACCAAAGTGACAGAAACACAAAAGAAGACACATAGAGACACATAGTAAAAACACCCAGGGATGGCTACCATGCATTCATACACTTGAACAGAGGGATTCAGTGACATCTCACATGGATCCTAGACACTGTATCAGTAACTGTTGACCTCTTCTATGTGTCCAAACATTATCTCTAGAGGAGACAGGAGAAGTGACTTTCTAGTATCTTTCCCTTTGAGATGAAGGTGTCAAATTACCTTGAAGTATTAGGCAGTGATTGATCAAAGGGCTCTCCAGGGACCCGAAAATTCTCAGATTGCAGATCCCCTAGGAGTCTCCTGACCACCACACTCTTCTTCACTCTAAGGGGCTCCAAGACTCCCAGTGACTCAAGGTCTTGCTCTGGGATCTCACTGGAGCCTCCAGAAATGTGGGATATCCACCAGAGAAGATTGTTCAAACATGGCTTTAAGCTTATAGAAAACCTTTAGAGCTGGCTGGCTGCTCTACTTTGATTTTGGAATCCCAGTGGAGCCCCCAGACCTTTCTTCTCGTGGTGAGCTTTTCAAGCTTTTATATTTTGGGTTGACATACTTCAGTTAACAAGGACAGCTAGCCAAAAGCAGAACTACAGAAGCAAAAAATCAAGGTTATTACATTCAAAGACTTTCCCATAACTATGGGAAAGTTTAATGTATTAGGCCTTTGTTTTAGTTTTGTCAGGTGGGCTGGCTATGTGCTGAGTTTTAGTCTGAATAGCACTTCCATCATGGAGTCAGTTGTGCTAAGGCCTGTTACACTATTACTTGGGTAGCAGAGGCAGGTGGATCTCTGAGAGATCTTATCTCAGAAAAAAAAAAGCTAACCAAAATTAATAGTTCTTTATTATTTTAAGTTATTTAGTAATTCAGGGTAGAGAGGGTCAAATGGTCCTCTTTGCTTTTGCTTCAGGTTACTTTTTCTAAAAGGCTCCCTGTTTCTCTTTTTCCTTTTTAATTTCCTTTCCTCATTCCTGTTCTACAGATCTAAAAATGTTATGTATCAATATATACAAATGCAGCTAATTTTTAAATCCCAAGGCCTAATCATATATAACTAAGCAACAAATGAGCCAAGTTCAGAGCTCTTCAAGACTGCCCTGGCCTTCTTAGCTACTTCCCTTTGGATCTTGCCAGGATTCCCAGAAAAGCAAAGAAAGACTCTTATAATACCTGAAATGAGATGCTCAAAATGATACACAAGAATGAGGATGTGGCTCAGTATTGCAGTATTACTGTAAAATAGTTTCCTGTTTTCAATCTCCAGCATTACCAAGGGGTGGGGCGGGGGTGGGGGCAGACAGCTAAGAATGGATGAGCCTAAGTTCCCAGACTTGTCAATGGCTAATATAAAATTCACTGGTCTTGATAAGAAATTATCTTTTGATGAATTGTTTCTTTTTTAAGGTGGTAAGTATGCATTTACTTAGAATGATGAACAAATATACTTATCACGTAATCTAGAAAGTATAGAAATCGTCAGGGTCCAGGAAAAAAACAAAACAAAGAGGAATAAATATATGAATGGGTTCAGCAACTGGCATGGAAGAGGGTTAGAGAGGGGCTGCGAGCTTACGCAAACTAGGGATTTATGTTTAAACATGTGAAGAGAAAAGAAGGTAACTGGTTCACCAGCATACAGCCAGACATTGTGCAGGATTCGACCACAGAGGGAAGCAATCTCCTTAGCAGTGGAGGTACACAGCTGACTTGGTTTAGTTCCTAGATAAAGTAAAACTATTTTAAGAATTTGTAATCAAATAACCTGAAATCATGTAAGTTTGGAGTCCAAATTATACTACCTCCACTCAAGAAAGCCTTTTAAAAGGTGAAAATTTTATGGGTCTTGTATTTTCAGGGGAAGTCTGCCTTGTGGTCACATTTGATCCAGTTTCAGGATAGAGAAGAGAAACAAGAGCACCTCACAGATTCACCAGGTAAGAAGGTGTTAGATAAGGCAGACTGCTTCAAGTTCATGTATTTCAGTATTACGGTTTTCAGTTAGAGCTCTACTTCCTCATTATAAGACAGAGAAAATAGTAGTGATCCCAAATGATCATGTTGATATAAAAGGACAAAAACAATTGTGAAGGAGTGTTAGAGTATGGTATGGTATATACTGATTTATTAAAGAAAAGTTCTGTGACTGCCATTAATAATCTTAATATCTTTTGTTACATTTCATTTGATTATTTTGTATGTGGGCATTTGTATGTGGGGGTCAGATGATAAGTTGGAGGAGTCGGTTCTCTTCCTCCACCATGTGGGACCTGGGAATTTAACTTGGTTGTTGGGTTTAGTGGCAGGTACCTTTATCCACTGCTCTATCTTATAACCCATCTTTTTTTATATTGTCAGGATCAGATCCTGGACCTTGTAAAGACTCTTTCAGAGTCATATTCTTTCACATAGCTTGTTTCCTTCTTTTTAAAATGGGAGCCTTATGACAATGCTCAGGTGGCCTCAGACTTGATGTAGTTCTACTGCAGTTCTAAAAGCAGCCAGGACTACAGGCGTGTATCACCACACTCAACTTAGGAATCAGATTCTTCAGCTTATGGCATTGCAATGGTAATTCTTCTGCTAATCAGAACTATATAGGATTCCTTAGGTCAAATGATACAGCTATTACGTTTATTTATTCACAAAGACAATTTTCCTGGCAGTGCTAATGATCAAACCCAAGGCCCCAGCCTTTGATTCATATAGCCCAGAACTTGATTTTCTTTATATAAGATAACCATTTATAGCCAGGCAGTGGTGGCGCACGCCTTTAATCCCAGGATTTGGGAGGCAGAGACAGGCTGATTTCTGAGTCCGAGGCCAGCCTGGTCTACAGAGTGAGTTCCAGGACAGCCAGGGCTATACAGAGAAACCCTGTCTCGAAAAAACAAACAAAAAGATTAAAAGAAATAAATATCATTTATTTCATAAAATATAGAATTAACAGTAGGAAGTTATTAGAAATAAAAGATTTTGGCTGGGTATGGTAGCACATCACTATAATCCCAGTACTCAGGTTGAGGCAGGAGGATCAACAATTCTGAGCCAGTCTGAGCTACATAATGGGGCCTTATCTCAGAAGACCTGAAAGGGGGTAGAGAAAGATTTTATAGTGAGTCAGCCATTTAAAGCCATTTTTTATTATAAATTCTTTCAAAAATTTAGAAATAAAAGGTTTTTAAGATTGTTTTGCCGGGCGGTGGTGGCACACACCTTTAGTCCCAGCACTTGGGAGGCAGAGGCAGGCGGATTTCTGAGTTCGAGGCCAGCCTGGTCTACAGAGTGAGCTCCAGGACAGCCAAGGTACACAGAGAAACCTTGTCTCAACCCCCCCCCCCCGAAAAAAAAAAACAAAAAAAAAGATATATTGTTTTGAGGCAGGATCTCACTGTGTAGCTCTGGCTTGTCTGGAACTCACTGTGTAGACCAGGCTGGCCTTGAACTCTTGGAGATTCCCTTTGCATCTGCCTCTGGAATGCTGAGGTCAAACGAATGCATCACCACACCCAGCTGTAAAAATTTTTCTTTTCTTTTCTTTTCTTTTTTTTTCTTTTTGGTTTTTCAAGACAGAGTTTCTCTGTGTAGCCCTGGCTATCCTGGAACTCACTCTGTAGACCAGGCTGGCCTCGAACTCAGAAATCCGCCTGCCTCTGCCTCTGCCTCCCAAGTGCTGGGATTAAAGGCATGTACCACCACCACCCGGCAGTGTAAAAAAAATTTTAACTCCAAAGTTAGAGTTGGGAATATACAGCAAAGGCTCCCCGGCCAACCTTGAAAACCTGAGTTTAATCCACAGATTCCATATGGTAGGAGAGCATCAATGCCACAAAGTTATTTTTCGACTTCCACCTAGAGACCATAGAGCCAGCAAAAAAGAGAGAGAAAGAGAGAGAGAGGGAGAGAGAGAGAGAGAGAGAGAGAGAGAGAGAGAGAGAGA
>JADRCD010207135.1:2834-18227 GCA_019843815.1 Montemys delectorum
TGCCCACGAGAGCCAATGGATATGCAGGTAGCCAGTGCCCATGAGAGTGATGATTGTCTGAAAAATAGCATGACTTCTTTCAAGGGGCAAAAGCCACTGCATGTTTTGGGGCTACCCATGTGTATCTCTTCTTAACCAAATCTGCTAAATACATTTTTATATACTCTCTAAAATACATGTAACATAGAACTTGCCTCTTTAGCCTTCTCCCAGCATGTGGTTCGGCGGTGTTGAGTATGCTCACAGCACAGATCAGGCGTCACCCACCATCTACAGAAATGTGTCTGCACACCAGGCTGCTCTCTGCCCAGGTTAGACAGTCACTGCATGCCCCTTCCTTTCCCAGCCACAGGCAGCCATGCTGCTGCTGCTGCTGCTGCTGCTGCTGCTGCTGCTGCTGCTTCTTCTCTCTCTCTCTCTCTCTCTCTGCCTCTCTCTCTGTCTCTCTGTCTCTGTCTCTGTCTCTCTCTCTCTCTCTCTCTGTGTCTGTCACTCTCTCTCTCTCTCTCTCTCTGTGTCTGTCTCTGAATTCTGACAACTTTAAGTACCTCAGACATGGAATCATGCTTTTTTTTTAAATCCCATTTATGCTTGAACTAAGTTATAGTTAGTAAGAAGCCCATCATTCAAATAGATTCAGAAACACATACCAACTCACCCCAGTATGAATACTATATTTATATAAAACAGAACCCTTGGATGCTTTTAGTAACAACATAAATGAGCTTAGCCTTATGTGGAAGCGGGGCGAGAAGGAGGAACATAGACAGACAGACAGACAGACAGACAGACAGACAGACAATAAGGCCTTAGAGATATGAACATGTCAGTTAACTATACAGAGAGGAGACTCCACATATACCTCAAATTGCCTCTGTCATTGGGAATGCTAGCTAACCTGACATAGCAAAGAATTCTCCACAGTGGACTGGCTAAAGCAATTGACAAGTGTTCCCGTCTCCCAGAAGCCCTCAGCTGCGAGAGCTCTAGTTGGCCAGCAGGACTCAGAGAGAGATGAATGCTGGTGCCCAGCTGGCTTTCTCTTTATTTAAACAGGACCCCAATCCATAGAAGGGAGCCACCCACACATAGGACCAGTCTTTACTTAGCCCAGTCTAAGACTCCCACTCCGACATGCCCAGAGGTTTGTCTCCAGGGTGATCAAACTGAAGATAGCTGTCACAGCACGGGGCCAGACACAGAGGAGATGGCAGCTCATTAGCTAACTAGGGCAGCAGCCGGTGCCAGGAGGTGGCCGGCTATGTTAGGCCTGTCCACCTTCTGCTGTTACCTGTCCTGATTGTGAGCTTTCTCTACAGAGGATGAAGCACACCATGTGGTCACCAGGCATGCTGCTTCAGAATGTTGCTTCAGCAGTTTTGTTGCTGCCTGCCCCAGACACTGCAGAATTGTAGAAGATCTTTATCTCAGGTGGACAGGCCTTCCACAGGCCTTTCTTCACCCCCACACCTCTCACATCAGCGCCTGCAGAACAGGTACCCCTACGACCCCTGGAGAGCAGAGCATGGCTTTATGAAACACCTGGACATGGCTTTTTGAAACACCTGGGCTTTATGAGACATGGCGGGTTGGGACTTCCATCGCGCTGTGATCCGGTTTTCCCCAGGAAAGTGAACAGTACTAGAGACCTCAAAATGGATCCCTGCTCCGGATCCCCACTTTGTTCATGCTTTCTCTCATTTCCTTGTACCTCAGATCTCCAACCCTGGAGTGGAAGGCAAGCAATATAAACTCCCAGGAGGGGAAGAGACAAGATTTAGGAACCTAACAGTGACTCTTCAACCCAGGAAGAAGAGTAAAATGGATGGGATCTTTCCATTGGTGTTTCTCAGTAGACATGAGTGGTTTTGAAAGGTCCAATGTTGCAGGTGGCCTTTTAGAAGGTGGTTCTCAACCTGTGGTCGAGACTCCTCGGAGGTCAAATGCCAGATGTTCATAATTTATAAAAAAAAAAAAAATAATAACAATCACAGTTACGAAGTAGAGATAATTTTATGGTTGGGGGTCACCACAACAAAGGAACTGTATGAAAGGGTCCCAGCATTAAGAAGGCTAAAAACCACGAGTATAGATGATATCACCCCCTAGGTCACTTGACAGTAAAATAATCCCTTTAATTACACTGACACCAACAGACCTGAGGTAGGACTCTGCAGCACAGAGTGTTAACAGCTCCCCAGGAGCTGCACTGCCTCTGGCCTGAATGTTCCCTTCCTGGAACATCAATTGTATTTAATGTGGAGAACAGGTTGTTCCAACTTTGTGTCACTGATATTCATTTCCTGTTTGGGTGGTGTGGACGTGTGGGTCTGTTTCTGTGTCCGCTGTTCTGTTCCCTGGGTCTGTTTGCTAAGCTTTGTGACAGTGTCATATGGATATCAGACACATTAATGCCAAGGGAGCAAGCCCTGGCCCCAGCTTTTGTTCATCTCTTTCAAAATTGCCTTGACATCCTCAGGTCTCTGCGTTTCCAATTTCCAGGAACATTTTATCTTCTGGTACAAAAACAGCCTCTGTGTGTTTGGGGTGGGGGTGGGGGTGGGGGTGGGGGTGCGAATCTGCAGATCACTGTAGGAGGGCAGACACCTCAGAGACAACAGATGCGGAGCTGGCTAGAACTGTGAACAAATGCTCCTGGGTGCATAGAGGGTCTGGCAGAGATGAGCTGTTCAGTGTGGGGCTCACTTACATGCAGATACTTTTTTTTAAGTGCGAAAAGGGCTAGGGGAGGGGAGTCAGTGGATACGAGTACTTCCTGTAGAAGTGTGAGGGTTTGAGTTCGAATCCATGTAACTGCTGGGTGTAGCTGTACCTGCCTGCAAGCAACCCTAGTAATGTGTGATACAGAAACAGACAGGATGTTGGACTTGCTGGTTGTTAGCCCAGTTCCAGGTTCAGAGAGAGAACCTGCCCCAGGGGACAACAGCAGGGGGTGATAGAGCAGGGCACCTACTTCCCCCCCCCCCCCCCGACCTGCCGGACTTTAACAACAGGGTTCTTGAGAAGAGGGATCTGCAACGACAAATTTGGGAACAGGAGACTCAAAGGAAGGAGACAAGACAAAATATTCTGATCAAATCTCAACTTACTCTAGGGAAAGGGGCTATTTAAAACTACAGACCACAAAGGTATTTGCCCAGGTGCACGGACCAAACCCACATTATTGTTTGGTTACACATCAGCATAACTGGAATGTCCACATCCATAAAATGTCCGGAAAAGAGTGTCCTTATTGTGAAAAGTCCAGAAAGGAATGTCCTCATTGTAATGTGTCCAGAAAGCCCCCTATCGGAAAATGTCCCGAGTCAATTGCAGAGATGAAAGCAAGATAGTGGAAGAGACAAAAGAGTGTTAGTTTTTAAGTGATGGCCCTGGAACAAGATGGAGACTGAGATGCCAGGAGCTTTTGGGCCCCAACACCCACTGACCTTCTCTGCATACATGCACATGCACAGGGTATACCCCTACACATACATGTGCTTGTATGCCTTGTACACATATGTCAGACTCACATATGCATACAAATTTTAATGAGAACAAATATAGAAATGGAGAGAGATGTATGGACTTGTCAGGCTGGAACAATGGGGTGGCTTGGTTAAAGGGCATAAACGTTCAGTTATAAGATAAATTATGAAATCAGAAATGTGCATTGGTGAGATTATCAATAATATGGTATATTATACTTGATTTTTTTTAAAGATTTATTTTATTTATTTTATGTGTATGAGTACACTGTAGCTATACAGATGGCCATGAGTCATCATGTGTGTGGCTGCTGGGAATTGAACTCAGGACTTCTGCCGGCCCCGCTCACTCCGGCGTAATTCACTGTAGCTCTCTTCAGATGCACCAGAAGAGGGCGTCCAATATTATTAGGGTGGCTGTGAGCCACCATGTGGTTGCTGGGATCCGAACTCAGGACCTTCGGAAGAGCAGTCAGTGCTCTTACCCGCTGAGCCATCTCGCCAGCCCTATACTTGATTTTTAAAGAGGGTATATAATAAGCATTTTCACCAAAAAAATAATAAAGGTAACTATGTGAGATACAGAATATATTGATTCCTAGTACATATAAGGGTCAGGCTATCACTTTATACATTTTAAATATATACAGTTTTATTTGCCAGTTACACTTTAATAAAGCTGAGAGGAGGGGAGATATATGCAACATTCATGCTCCTTATAGAGCCTGAGCTTAAAACAGGGCATGGGACTGGGGTTAAAATCATGTACTGCTCTTGCAGAGGGCCTGAGCTCAGCTGCTAGCACCAAAGTTGGGCAGCTCTGTGACACCCTTTTCTCTACACACACACACACATACACACACACACACACACACACGGGGGGGCAGCTCTGTGACACCCTCTCCTGGCCTCTGCTGGAGATGCACGTGAGCACACACACCCACACACACCCACACACACACAGAGAGAGAGAGAGAGAGAGAGAGAGAGAGAGAGAGAGAGGCAGCTCTGTGACACCTTCTTCTGGTCTCTGCAGGAGATGCGCACGAGCACACATACACATACACACACACACACACACACACACACACAGAGCAGAGAGCAGAGAGTCAGAGAGAGGGGGGAGAGAGAGACACGCAGAGAGAGACATATGCATAAATAAAAATAAAATAAACATAAATAATAAACTAATCTGGGATGAGAGAGATAGCTCCGTAGTTATAAGAGCACTTAATGCTCTTCCACAGAACCCAAGTTTGATTCCCCCATGCCACTGCCTGTGACCCTGTGACCCTGCGACCCTGTGACCCTAGAGTCAGGGGATCTGACCCCTTCTTCTGACCTCTGAGGGTTTCTGCACACATGTGATGCAGTTAATGTACACACAGGCAGACATATGTTCAGTAAAAATGAACTTTTAAAAAGAGGATGAGAGCAAAGGTTTGCCTCCCTAGCAAAAGAAGGCACTAGCCAGTGTCTCATAGCTGCCTCATGGTGGGAAGGCAGCCTTTAAATGTGTAAATCCTCAGGGCTTCTAAGCGAGGGACAGGGAGAGCAGAGAGGGTAGCTCTCACTTAGGTCCTTGAATGACCTAACTTGGAGGAGGCGGAGACCAGCATGAGGGCTGTGGAGTTCAGCAGAGGCAAATTCAAAAGGTGACACGGAGTCCGTTCTGGACCACGTAAAGCTCCCAGAATCCACACTGAACAGCAGAGAACACTTTTTAGCTTCTCCTCTGGGAAGAGGAACAATGTGGCCTGCATCCCCTACACCACGAAAGCTATCCTGCCCTAAGGATGCCCTGCAGGCCTGCCTTGGGTGTGAATGGCTCTCAGGATGGTCATAAAAGCAAAAAGATTCCTTCCTGTAATTCAGAGACTGCACTAGCACTGGGCACTGAGACTGCACTAGCACTGGGCACTTAGGAACCTGTAGGTAAGCAAAGCACTGGAGAGCAATGCATGATGGGTAAAAAAGGCCTACGGGGAAGTGCTTGACTATAGGATGTGTGAAGGTATCCTGTGACACTGACCTTGGGGAGACATGAACAAAGGTCTGTCTGCCCCAGATAGAGAACAGTTTAGCAAGGCAGAGGGGATGGGGGAAGGCAAAGCCTGCCAGAGAGAGCCACGTTTGCCCGGCTCGGCTCAGGCCTACTAGAGCCCGTTACAGGCATTCGTAAGCCACCCAGTGTAGGTGATCATTGGACTCGTCAGTAGCTCAAGGAATTGCCTCACAGAAGAGCCCATCAGAGACTTGAGATGTTGGGAGTGCAGCCATAATGTTCTCACATATTGGTGCCAAAGGAAGAGGCTCTCTGCAGCACACAGGGTCGCTGCTGTGCAGTGGCCTTGGAGACAGCTTGTGTGTGAAGGATTGCCTCGAGTTATTCAAAATAATTGTCTATAGGCTCTTCTTTAAAAGTACAGGCAGGCTGTGGGTCTGTGTACCACAGTCTTTCACAGAGATCTCTGGCCTGGCCCAGTGTGAAAGTTCCAGAGAAAGGAAGCGAGCACGGGCGGGGAGGGAAGCCGCTTCAGCCGCTGCAGTTGGCTTCACCTCTTCTCTGTCCTGCCCTCCAGGTCACTCATTGCTGCATGCTGCCCTGCACTGAGTCAGGTTGGGCTGACCAATAAGGAGTGCAGCACGAGGCTTCAGGCAGCATTGCAGAGAGCAGCCCTCTCCCCAAGTGTTATAGCTCTTAGAACAAAAGGCTCAGAGGACGGAGTAGTTCTCGAACCCCTTTAATTCCCTGGATAGGGTTTATAGACAGTTTTGGGGGTGATTCAGATTTAGACAGCAGGTCCTTCTCATTGGTTTGGGCTGAGAGCTTGGGGAATCCTTATTTGCATGTAAGAAGGCTTGGTGCTGCTAATATGTGACCAATATCACACACCTCTCCTGCGGGGGTGGAGGGGGGCTGTGGGGGGCTGTGGGAGCTGTGACTGCAACAGGAGCCAAGGGTTCAGGAGGCGTGGTTGAACACCTTCCGTCCCATGCAGGCAGAAATTACCACACCCGATCTCCGGGGTTCCGGAGTTCTTGCTCAACCTGGACCAGGTTGCCTGCACAGACTACCACCCCACAGCAGGCCCTGAAGGCAGGATGTGTGTGAATATGTGAGAACCCTGCCAATCTATTTGAACTTGAAAACTTTGTGCACCAAGGGACATCACACGGGCCTTTCACTCCATTTTGTTTTGGACCTTGGGGGAGTGTCTGAAGTGCACATTAATGAGTGTGTTGTATGTTATTTCCTAGTGCTAAAAAGCAAGACACTCAAAGATTTCATCAAGGAAATTCAGCATATTTGGGGATGTTTTTTTTTTCCTTCCTTCTTTCCATCCTGTCTGTTTTACTATGGCCCTGTGCAGAGTCCCTGACTAATAGGAATTCCTGGGAGGGGGGGCGTGGTCAGAGGGCCAGTCCTGGGGGTGTGGGGCTCTGGCTGTGGGTCCCTAGGAGCTAGGAAGATTCTCAAGTAACTTCAGGCTCACACCTTTGAAAATCTTCATCTGAATGATAGAAGAAATGCAGATTATTTGTAAAAGGTCTCTGAATGCTCTGGATGAGGGAGTGGCCAGCACAGTCCAGAATTCCTCCATGACCTGGAGCTGCAGTCTGCTTAGAGGGACACCAGCCCAGCCCCAGGTGAGCTTATCTGAGACAGCTGGGGACGTGAGGTCCCACCACACAGCCTTCCCCATCCTTGGCCTCCATTCTGCAAAGCTGGAAGACAAGCAAGAATGTGACACTGGACAGAGGCAGCCACTGTTTGAAAAGATGAACCATTTTTTGCCAGTTAAAATGACAGCTATACAAAAAAATCTGTGTGTTCTGAGCTCTGGCTTGGCAGAACTCCTACAGTTTGGCAAAGCCCCTGTTTACCGTATGGATAAAGAAAACACCCCACCCAGCCTGCCTCCCACTTCTTACCCTCCTGATCAGCTCATTTTTAGTGTCTGTAGACCTGCCAAGAACCCAGGGGGTGGGGGGGAGAAAGCTCATCTGTTGCCATGGAGCCTCCCAGCTCACCCTCCACCACCCTGGAAGAAGCTGAGGAAGGGTGACTTTTCTAAGTCACCTGTAACGTTAGTGAGTGCCAGCTCTGCTGAGCACTGCTCAGAGTGACCGGATATACTTTACTCCATTTATAAATGAGGAAAATGGGGGAGAGGTGGAGGCCTGTCCAAGCCTCACTACTCCAAAGCAGAAGAGCCCAGATCTCTAAGCATTCTGGCTTCGTTCTCAAGGGTGGTCTTCTTCTGAGAACTTGTTTTCTAAAGAGCTCAAAGTGGGCTGGCAAGCTAGTGAGGTGGCTCAAAGCACTCGCCACACAAGCCTGGCGGTGTGAGTTCGATCCCGTTAGAAGGACAGAAGCTGGTTCAGCTCTGGTCAGTGACCGAAGTCTTGGTGAGAAAACAGACAGACAGTTATCTTTCCAAAGAGTTAACTCAGAACTTCTCTTGGGAAATATTTTTGGTTATGTGCAGACAGAGCTGATCTTTCTCTTCGCAGTCCCCAAGTCCTGCTTCATAGAGAATGCCAAAATCAAATAAGTGACCCCCCTCCATGTGCCCCTTACATGCATGTCCATGACCACATTCACTCTAGAGGTAGCATTTGGAAGCAAATGTGCATAATTTCCATCCCAAAGGAAGCATCCTGCAAAGTGGCCACACAGTCCAAAGACCCTGGAGGGTCCCTGTGAACCGCATCTGCAGATGCCTGGACAGTGGACCCTAGCTCTGTGGGCTCCGCCTGGGTGCTAGCAGGGCATGTGGATTCCTCCACTGATGTCCAGGTGATGAGGGTAGACAGTGAATTCAGGAACTTGGAGGAATTCAACCCAAGATGGTAGACACCCTGGTGCTGCTTCCGGCCCAGGCCATTGCCCCTAGAGGGAGGACTGATTTACAGCGTCCAAGAGCGGCTCCTTTCCAGAGTTACCGTTCATCCTTCAGGGAAAGCATTGGCCGTGGCCCCTTCTGAGGCTTACATCTGAGGGCTTCACGGTTTATGGGAAGGATTTCCGTGGCCCCTTCTGAGGCTTACATCTGAGGGCTTCACGGTTTATGGGAAGGACTTCCGTGGCCCATTCTGAGGCTTACATCTGAAGGATTCGCGGTTTATGAGAAGGACTTCCATGGCCTATTCTGAGGTTTATATCTGAGGGCTTCACGGTTTATGGGAAGGACTTCCGTGGCCTATTCTGAGGTTTATATCTGAGGGCTTCATGGTTTATGGGAAGGACTTCCGTGGCCTATTCTGAGGCTTACATCTGAGGGCTTCATGGTTTATGGGAAGGACTTCTGTGGCCTATTCTGAGGTTTACATCTGAGGGCTTCACGGTTTATGGGAAGGATTTTACATTCCTTCCTTTTTTTGCTGCAGCCCTTGAATTTGCATCCAGATGAGGAGGTGACGGCTTTGCAGGGTTTCTTTATGCCCTGCATGTGTGAGAAGAACCCATTTCTTAGGCAGCACAGGTGTTCTGGGTTCTTTCTATTTTGCAGATCTTTTGCCTAATACAATACCGTCCACAGGATTGTGATCTTTCTGTGGATGTGTGAATATGTGTTCGGTGCTCTCCTAGAGGATCTTAGCTCAGTTCCCAGCACCCATGCCAAGCTTCCCACCACCACCCGTAACTCCAGCTCCAGAGATAACTGCTGTCTCCTTCCGGCCTCTGTAGGCACTGTACCCACAGGTGCATAAATAAAAATAAACCCTTAATAACTAAAAATCAAATAATTAAAGTTACAACAGTTTGTAAAATCCAGGCAGATGTTGACACAAAGATGCCAAAGTGCTCAGAAGCAAAGTGACTTCTGTGTATCAAGGAGTGGGGCTGTGTCCGTCACTTGGTTCCCCGTATCTTAGTGTTTGTTTGAGTCAAACCTGGTCACACTCGAGCTTCTCTTTACCTGGGAGGAGTATGCAGAAAAGACTCCCAAAGTTCTCTTCCAGGTTTGCCTTCCGCTGCCCCATCTTCCTCCTGCCATCCAATCTGAGTTTGTGATTGACATGTCAGTGTGGCTGAGGAAGCAGAGGACTGCATCCGGGATTGTTCCAAACCTGTGCACCTTGAATCTGCAAAGCAAAAAAGGTGGAAAAATAAAAATAAGTGTAAAAGTCCATGTGAATTTTCTCTACAAAGCTTTATCAAACCCAGAGGCTTTAAGTGAGCTTCCGTGGCTCTCTCTCCCTGCTTCTCGTGTGTTGGTGGGCTTTTCCTGGCTAGCTTGTCTGAGATTTCACAGCTCTGCAACACCTCCCTCCCGAAGCCAGTAATAGAAACTGGCAATGCTGTGTGCCAGTCCTTCACTCTGGAATACCCTCTGCACAGAGCCGTGAATCTCATCTCAAAAGAGGATGCCTGGGTTACTGTCTATCTTTGGGCCTTTCTAGCCAGGAGCACAGAGAGGATTTGGGGTCTCTACCACCTACCTCCTGCCTTTTGATTCAAGATACTAAGGTCTCATCTGGGCCCAAGAGTTTGGCAGAAAGAACATCGCTGGTTCTGGTAACCTTAACTATTAAATTTCACAATTTAATGTGATCTGTTATTTACTATAATCCTTTATCAGAGGCTGCCTGTGTGTCACTATAGGTGTCATTCTGTCAAAGCGGGTCGTGTGTGACCCATCTTGTGCATAGGTTTTCTGTTGGTGTTCTGTGTATCTGTGAATAGGTTGAAAAGTAAGCTATGAACTACCTTTTGAACTACTGTCTCCACCTCAGAGAACACAGGGACAGGTGTGCCTTTCCTCTGCTGATGCAGCAAGTGGGGCTGAGCATATATCAATAGCTGCCTTTCTGTGCTAGCCCCACCTCTGACCTGCACCTGGCAGCAGGATCACCCCTTGTGTGTTCAAAGATGTTGACTTAATCCAAACTAACCCTATACATGTTCTTGAACAGCAACTGCTAAGACACATATGTTCCAGATTTGAGATCAGCCACACTGGAGTGCTACATCCCTTACCCTAGCAGGGACTATGACAGCTTCCTCATGTCCTGGAGATGAGTGCAGAATCCCCAGGTTTCTATTTCATTTTTTTATTTGAATGCTTCTTATTCCATACAAAGCAACAAGGTTATGGCATTTTCATGCATATATATCATTACATTTTGTCCTTTTAAAAAAGACTTTTGTATATTTTATTTATGTGTATGAATGTTTGCCTGAATGTGTGTATGTGTGTGTATCATATGTGTGTGTAGTATCTGTAGAGGCCAAAGGAAGATCTTCAGCAGCAAATCCCCTGGAGCTGAAGTTACAGATGCTTGTGAACTACCTGATGTGAGTTCTAGGAACCAGACTTCTGGTTCCTTGCAAGACAGCAAGAACTTTTAACAGAGATGCCATCTCTCCAGACTCTCAAATATCTCTTCAACATATTTTTCCTTCTTTATGATAAACATAAATTAAAGTTACATTGCTGTACTGATGTACAGCATCAAATGATGTATGCTGTACTGATCAAAGATTAGCAAAGATAGAAAGGTGAAACATTGTACAACAGAGATGCTGGCAAGTTACTAACGGGGCCATAAATGGGGATAGCACACATGAGCCATACATGATAACTAACACACATGAGCCATACATACATGGGGATAACTAACACACATGAGCCATACATACATGGGGATAACTAACACACATGAGTCATACATGGGAATAACTAATACACATGAGCCATACATGGGAATAACTAATACACATGAGCCATACATGGGGATAACTAACACATATGAGCCATACATGGGAATAACTAACACACATAAGCCATACATGGGGATAGCACACATGAATAAAATTTCCTGTCACCTGTAAATGTTGGGTAACCCTTTCAGACCATGTGTCTGTGCCTAGGAATTCATCCTGAAGATACATTCATTTACATCCAGTGAGTCGAATGAGAAGGCATTCTTGAAGTATTGATTAATAGCAATTGGAGCAATCTGGATACCAATAAGTAAATAAGGCATGCGGTAAATATGTTGTAGAACAGGCATCAAGTGATGTATTCATGAACCCTTCCCGAGGAGCAAGGAGCATGCCGACTGTGCTGGTGTCTAGGGTGGCTTCTTAGGAGCCCTGCAATGCAGAGTGGTCACTTCTGCAGGGCCAACGTCTCGCGTGTACACAAAGGGATCGATCTCATTGCTCACTGTCTTCATTACTGTTCTGTTGCTGTGAAGGGTCACAGTGACCAAGTCAACTTATGAAAGGCAGCGTTTAACTGGGGAATTGGGGGCTGGCTTACAGTTTCTGGAGTTAGTCCACAATCATCATGGCTACAAGCATGGCAGTAGGCAGGCAGACATGGCGCTGGAGAAGGAGCTGAGTGAGATCTTATGTCTTATCCGAGTGGTGGAGAGCACTCCAGCGACTCACCTCCAACAAGGCCTCGGACAGTTCCAGTAACTAGGAACCAAACATTCAAATATATGAGCCTATGGGAGCCATTTTCACCCAAACCATTACAGTAGCCACAGATGGAAATTGGAGGACTGGTAGCCATGAATGCGTGGAAGACTTAAATCTCAAATCCTATGATGTGTTATTTATTTCTTGGGGGTGGGGTGGGGTTTGAGAAATGGCTAAATTTACAAAGCACGTGCCATTCAAGCATGATGAGTTTGAAAGCCCAGCACCCACATAAAGAGCTGCATGCAGTGCATGTACCTGTAATCCTAGCTCTGGGGAGGCAGGTCCCCAGGTCTTGCTAGCCATCTATTCTAGCTTAATGGTGAGCTCCAGGTTTAATGGGACTTACTCTCTCAAAACCTATGTGGGAGCAAGTGATAAAGACAACCAGAACTGACCCCTGGCCTGCACACTTGCGCGCACGTGTATACACACACACACACACACACACACACACACACACACCTTATTTATTTATTAAAATTACAAGACAAAAAGAGAGATGGGCTCTACCAATGGCCAGTGATTGCCCTTGTTTTTTCTTTGGATGAAAAGGACCTTACTTAGGGGCAGGCAGGTGACAGACATTCAGTAAGTGACAGGCAGATATTAGCTCACTGCAACCCCAGCACCCTCCACCTAAGCATCTTCCTATGGGTGCACAGTAAGGTCCTCATGGTAGCTGTAGCTGCTCTCTCTCTGGAGCAGCCTCTGCTTCCTCGATTGCACAGGTGCGGTGAGAGCACTGACTAATAAGAGCAGCCAGTCAAGCCAGCTTCCTCCAGCAGCCAAGCAGAGCGTCCTTGTAAATAGAAATGCCTCATTCCATAGTTTACTGTTGTGTTAGGTAAGTTTGGATGAAGGAAGCAGGAAAGGAAGTGCCCACACAATACAAATCTGTAGATTCTCTCAAGGCAAACCAGGGACACATCAGCATCCTGGGATGACAGGGAACCAGTGCCGCCCTTCCCCCTCGTGTCCCTAGACCACAGGGAGCCATCGACAATGCAGCTCCTCCGTGTCCCTGAAGATGGGCTGGGAGGAACGTGTGATCATTTGTATTCTGAAGATAAAGGTGTGAGGCGTAGGAAGAGAAATCAGTGTTGTCAAGGCCACAAAGAGGGAGAGTGTGCGTGCTAGCTGCTTTCGCTAGCGACCTCTGCGGATTATACTCATTAGTAGGAGGCTGCACGCTCTCCCAGATGAGCCACCCTGGCTCAAGAGTACCAATTGGCTGCAGCTAAACCAAGAGCAGCCGATTTCCAGATCCATGTGACTAAATCCGGCTACTTCTGGCAAAGGAAGAGTGCATGCCGGTCTGCTCTACAAGCAGAGGAACAGAAGAGAGGCTGCACATGGATGGTCGGCACCTTCCTTCCAAAGCTATGGAGCTTCTGCAGGCTTGACAGCTGCCAGATTTAATCAAATCAAACTCTGTGAGCCATATTGAGCGAGTGAGTCAGTCCGAGGGTGGAGCCGAGAGCCACACTGAGTGTGTGATACATGAAAATGATCAAGACTAAGACAGGCCAGTGTCTCAAGTCCACACAGGGCTGCTTGGGAGTCTAAAAACAGCCTGGTGAGAGAGCCTTCAAAGAGGATGTCCTGATGTGCCCAAGCCAGGTGACAGCAACCAGGTAAGTCCTAGAAAGGAAAGTTGTCCTGGGGATGTGCATTTTCATCTCTAAATAGACGCACAGACTATGGTGTGTCGTAGATTTACCTAACAAGTCAGGACTCCAGCCCCGTGGGTTTCTGGAAGTTTTTAAGAGTAAGAGCGTTAACCAGAAAATGATTGCAATAACAAAAGCATGGACTCTGGGTATCTTTTAAAGATTTTACTTTTTAACTATGTGCATGTGTGGGATTGGGGTGGTGCATATGAGCACACATGTGACTGAGGCTGGAAGAGGGTGCCAGCTCCCTGGAACTGGGGTCACTGGTGGGTGTGAGCCGGACATCCAGAGTAGACGTTGGGAACTCACCTCTGATCCTCTGCAAGCTCTGTACCAGCAGGTGGCACTAGGCTATCGCCTCAACTCCAGCACCCTTCTTAAAATACTTTGTTATCATTTGTGTGTGTGTGTGTGTGTGTGTGTATCTGTACACACATGTGCACACGTGTGTGCAGGCACACCTACACCACAGTACACAGGTAGAGATGAGAGAATAATTTTCAGGAGTGCCCGAGTGGACTACAGGGGTCAATCTCCGACCCCTCGTCTTCTCTTTTAATTAACATAATGATACACTTTGTATAGAATCAGAGTTCTGATTTAATATTCAATATGTAATAACCACACTGGGGTCTTCAGCTTGCTGTCTTCTTAAATGTTTACTCTTCTTTTGTGTTAAGACCCTTTAAACTCATCTCTTCTGGTTCTTGATAAAGGACATGATGAGTTGCCTTGACAAACAGCCACTGACTGAGCCGTAAGAGCTTGCTACTCCTGAGGAACTGGACCTGTCCTGCAAAGCTGTCTGCTCCCCCCCAACCCCCCCCCCCCATCACTTAACCTCCAGTCACCTCTGTTCTCTCTGCATCTGTGAAACAAATTTTGTTTCCACATGAGTGGAGCCTCCAGTATTTGTCTTCCTGTGTTTGGCTTAGGCCATGGAGTCTCTCCTTGCCGACTGTTACCTTGCTAAGCAGTGATGTCTTAGTTTAATCCCATAAGTCTGTTTTTGCCTTTATTGTATGTGTTTTGTGGCTCTAGCTTAAAAACTCATTGCTGTCTTGAAATGACTCCTCTATTTTTTTAGTATGTTTACTGTTTCAGGTTGTACCCTTGGGTGTTTGATGGTGTATCATGGGCTGAGAGAAAAGGGCTTCGTTCTAGTCTTAGGTATATGGATGCCCAACTCTGTCCTTTCCCTGGCATGTGCGTCTGATGCCTTCATTAGAGATGGTTGGTTGTAGGGAACATGTAGATCTAATTCTGGGTTCTCTGTTCAATTCTGTTGATTTGTGTTTTGTGTTTTATCTTTGGGCTATGGTTGCTTTAGTATCAGTGTCTCTCCCACTGTCTCATAGTTGATGGGCCCTGAAAAGTGGCTGTCCCCAGGCACGGAACTGGCTGTCCCTGGGCACGGAACTGGCTGTCCCCAGGCATATAACTGGCTGTCCCCGGGCACGGAACTGGCTGTGAATGCTATCCTGCTGCTTACAGGGTACACCACATGGTGCATTTGTTGCTTTTAGAAACTATATTGTATTTTATGTGCATACAAGGGTTACATATGAGCCCCGGCACTCATCACTGGTGCACATGTGAGGTCAGAGGCCATGTATCAGTCTCTCTCTCCCTCGAGCTGAAGGTTCTGGAGACTGATTAGAAGCATGCACCTGTGCCCTCCGAGGGGGACTGCTCTGCCAGCTGCATCCTTTGCCAGGTGCAAGCATGCACCTGTGCCCTCCGAGGGGGACTGCTCTGCCAGCTGCGTCCTTTGCCAGGTGCAAGCATG
>JADRCD010207135.1:18237-30667 GCA_019843815.1 Montemys delectorum
GCAAGCATGCACCTGTGCCCTCTGAGGGGGACTGCTCTGCCAGCTGCATCCTTTTGCCAGGTGCTTTGTTGTATCTTCTTTAATTTCAGATGAGCCGCACACCTCTGCCTGTCTAAGTGTCCTTCTCTTTTCAATTCCATACACAGACAAGCCAGCACAATTGCTGAGGGTGTAAGCTCTGTAGCCCCAGCATGTGGCACACAGCCTGGTTCTGCCTCCCCCTAATTTCCTCATACAGGTACCATGGGATGCTTAGTGTGCCCTCTGGTGAATGGCGAAGGATAGAGAACATTCACTGGGGCTGGTTTTAGCTTTAAAGTTAATCTTATAGCACTTACATGATTGTCTGACACTCAGGAAGTTCAGGATGCCACATGCCCATTGTGGGTGTGGTCCGTGGAGCCCTGGGGACTTGGAAGCTGGATGTGGCAGGAGTCACCACTCAGGCTGCATCACCTTCAGGCTCAATGTCCCATCCATCCTCCCCCACCTCACCATGGTGAATATCTTGTCACCTTGACAGGATTCTAGAACCACCTGAGGGATGAGCCTCTGGGCACATCTGTGAGGAAGGTTTTAGGTTGGGTTGAGGTGAGAATGTGGGCGGGGTCCTAGACTGAATGAGAAGGAAACAGGAAACAGGTCCTGTACTGGTCTCTCTCTGCTTTCTGGCTGTGGATACAAAGTGTCCAGCCGCCTTTCACTGCTGTGGCCACGCCTCCTCTGCCATCCTAGTCTGCAGGCTTGCACTGTGAGCCAGAATCGGCCCTCCCTTCCTAACGTGACTTCTGTCAGGAACAGTATCACACAGCTGGAGGAGTTTGCTTTTGTTGGGCTCGGGTCAGTCTCGGATCCTTGCTTCTAGCCTTGAGTTTCCTTACTTTGTTGCTGCTTGTAAGCAAGCCCCTACTCCCTCACCTTAGCAAGCTGGGTCACATTAATAGCCATCGCCACCTGTCAACCGAGCATGACACGTCAAGCCTGCTAGCCATGTATGTCCACAGATTCGCAGTGACACACTGGGGGACATCCCCAAGTGCAAGCTATACTTTCCTATCTTGAGTCTAAGCATCTCTCTACTTCTCAGAATAGATCGCTCTGACTTGCTCCTTCAGAGCATTTCTGTCGTCAGACTGTAGGAATCTTCCTTCACACACACTCGAGTGACAGGTACACTCAACTGACAGGCCCTGAATCAACCCCTGGGCTCTTCGGGAGCTGTCGATCTATTTCTAGCTCACTAACCCTCTCACCTGGAAGTGTTCAGAGCCACACTCTCAAGCTTCCCCTCAGATCTGCTGAGGCAAGAATGCTTAGGAGGTGGAAATCAGCAAATGCTCAAGGCTGGACAAAACCTACTCAAGGCTGGGAAGGGCACAACTCAGGAGGTAGAGGCAGAAGATCTCAAGTTCAAGGCTAGCCTGGGCTACATAGTAAGACATTGTTTTCGAAAAAAAGTAAAAAAGACAATGTGAGACTTCAATGTTGTTTTCCTGTCCAGACTGTTTTTAGCATTTATTTAATGATTATATCAACAATCTGTATAAGAGTGAGAAGGCGCTTTGGACGTAATGAGTTGGATACAGATAAAAAAATAACAAGCTCTGAAAACACACCTAGGATGAAGTACTGTGCTAGCTGACACCCCAGCATTATGTCAGCCATCATTAGAAACCTATGAATATTGATTTTTTTTCCTTGTAAGGGCTTATATTGGTTTGAATGAAAATAGGCTCATAGACTCAATGCTTAGTCCCCACATAGGCTCATAGACTCAATGCTTAGTCCTCACATAGGCTCATAGACTCAATGCTTAGTCCCCAGTTGATAAACTGTTTGACAAGGATTAGGAGGTGTGGAGTGGGTGTGGCCTTGGTGACATGGGTGTGTCACTGGGGGGTGGGCTTTGAGGTTTCAAAAGCCCATGCCAGGTACAGTGTCTGTCTGTCTGTGTGTGTGTGTATATATATATATATCTGTCTGTATCTATCTGTATCTATCTGTCTGTCTATGCCTATTGCCTGTGGGTCAGGATGTAAAGCTCTCAACTACAGCTCTATCCATTCCCCCACCATACTGATCATGGACTAACTCTCTAAAACTCGAGGCAAACAGGGAAGTGAAATGCTTTCTTCTATGAGTTGCCTTGGTCATGGCAGCCCTCGCAGCAGTAGAACGGTGACTATGACTGGGCTCAAGAGAGGATTGTGTTGCTGTTTTGGTTTCGATTTGTGTTTTGGGAATCACACCATTAAACCTTTGAGTGTTTTGCAGGACACCCATATCCAGGGAATCATTCCAGAATAGGGTCGAGTGGGTGTGGCTGTCTCTGGAGCGTCTCTTCAATACTGAGCAAGTGATTGTGTGACTTGATACTGGCAGGTGACAGGGCTAGCCAGGGAGTTCTGCTGGCAGTTCTGGTGTGCAGCCAGTGGCTTGAAGGGAAGCCTGTGGCTGCACACCAGCATCCCAAGCTGAGGCAGATTCTGGGATTTGGGGTTTCAGTGAACAGTCAAAGGCCTTCTAACGGGCTCTTACCAGTGTCTCTATAGGAGAAAGCCACTTGGTTTTGTTGTTGTTGTTGTTGTTGTTGTTTCATCTTTCTCTCTAATAATTTAGAAGAGTTTGATTTCAATTACTGTATTCATCTTTATAGCTGTGTGTTACTCAGACTGGTTCATTTTCCTTAGAAAAAGGAATGAGGTGAGTTACTGGCTCTGTCTTTTATGGTTAAAGTTTAAAACAAGCTCATCACTCTACTTTTAAAAACACCCAGTAAATTTTGCTAGGTCCCTGGTCACTAAGCTTTGTCCTGTGGAGAATTTTGCTTAAACACAAATTTTAACCCAGCAAGGCTGAGAGGACAGTGGGTGGCTAGGGTTGCGCTTCCTCACCACGCCTGTAGGTGACACTCGTACTGTTGGTCACCGGGGCAGCAGTGCAGAATTGGATTTGAGCCTGCGCTACAGACTACACTTGCTTACCAGACCCTAGGTGGCGCTCGTGCCGCTGGCCCAGGACCAGCGGTAGAGCAAGGAAATCCGTGGGGCTTCCTTTTGCAAGGTGCCCTGCCTTGCTGGAGTGAGGACCTGGGGACACCTGGCTTCGTCACTAGCAGCTGGAGCCTGAGCAGAACTCTTTGCAGGTAGTTCCTGCCTCCTCAGAACTGTTTAAATCCAGTCAGCCCGGGTCGTCTGGCTTTCCTAGGTGAGGGCATAGTGAGACTCTAATTCTTTCAATGCTTGAGTTAGGATTCTAGTCTGCCTTGGAATGAAAGGACACAGTGTTTATTTACCAGCAAAGTCATGCTGTGTAAACAGAAATTAGAAAAGTGCTCACACAACTAGCTCACTGAAGGGCTTCGCATTTGTGGTGTGCTGCTAAGTGGTGGGTTTTAAAAGGGAAACGTTATGTTACTTTATGGTTTTCTTCTGATTCTTTGCTTTGTGGGGCTTCCTGTTCCTTCATCTCTGAACTGAGCAAAAGGCCTAACTTGCAAGAGGAGCTCTACAGGGGCTTCTGCAGATCAGACTTCAAGGCACTAATCCAAGGGTGCTGCCCACACTCGGGCCTCCGGTTTGTTTGTTCTTTGGTTGAAGTTGGATTTTTTTTTTTCCTTTTCCTTTGGAAATCTTTATATTCTTTTTCTGAATTTTCCAAGGGAGTGTGTATTTTTACATTCACGTTATAGAAGGCTGTTCCTCAAATGGAAGGGCTTTAGAGTCTGTTCTCACCAAACATGAAGGAAACTCCCACTGTCTACACTGACCATGGCTGCCTTGTTCACTGGGAAATAGCCTTCCCATAGTGTTTCACACTGATTGAAAAGAGACTGGAGCCTTTTGCCGGCTCATTGGTTCTTTTTATTTCTCCAAGCTAGATTAAAGTTGCTGCTGATAACACAGTAAGAATATCAACAAAATGCTTTCTGCCAAACAGATGTTTCTGTGAATTAGCTTTTCTGCATTAATAAACCACAGAGAATTTAGTGGCTTAAAATAGCAAGCATCAGGGGCTCGCTGAGCAGCTTCAGATCGTCCGCCTCTCACCCAGGGGTCCCTGTGCATCTCTGGGCCAGCTGGCGGCTGATAACCTGATTCACCTCTCGGCTTGGCTCACCAAAGGTCTCTGTCCCAGAGCAGGCCAGCTTGGCTCCACACACATGGTGACAGATAGAAGGATCCCCAACATTTCTGGAGGCTGAGGCACAAACACCACCTCCTTGTGGAGGGGGCTGTTAAGGGTTGTCACCACTCTACAGTTTAACTTTTGCTTGTCTAACAGGCTTCTGAGGACACAGTCTCTGGAGTGGTTCTACAACAATGTAAAGAGCCGCTTCAAGCGCTTCGGCAGCGCCAAGGTCCTGAAGAACCTGTACAGAAAACACCGTCTGGAGACTGGCGCCTGCTTTGACATCCTAGGTACCAGAGTGCCCACTGCTCTAGGAGGGGTTGGTGGCTGGGGGTAAGAGGAGAAAGATGGCCTGGCTTGCAGGTCCCCTTCTCGGGGGTGCGGGCTTGCGGGTCCTCTTCTCAGGGGTGCGGGCTTGCGGGTCCTCTTCTCAGGGGTGCGGGCTTGCGGGTCCTCTTCCCCGGGGATGCACACTCTTCATAGAGACAAAGAAACTTGTTTAAATAGTAGGTTCTGGAAAGAAGACAGGTGGCCCGGAGTGTCAGGTTTTTAACTCAGGGTTTTGTTTCGGTGTGTTCAGGTGTATGTGAATGTGTGTGTGTATGGACATACGTGTACGTGTGTGCACTTGGATGGGAAGGCCAAAGGTCACCTTCTAGTGTCAAGAGTTGTCTACCTTGTTTTTGAGACAGAGCCTTTCATGGGCCTGGAACTCACCAAGTAGATCAGAGCAGCTGGCGAGGGAAACCCAGGGACCCACCTGCCTCTGCCCCTCCATTATCTCTGCCAACCACCAGTGCTGGAATTGAAGGCACATACCACCATGCTCAGCTTTTTATACTGGGAATCGAACTCAGGCCCTCAAACTTGAGTAGCAAGCACTCTTATGGGCTGTGAACATTCCTACTGGGCTAGACTTGTTGAGAGCTTGGAAAGCCAAACTATTTGAGCAAATTGTATGTGTTTTAATTATGGGTCCTTCTAGTATACGTCATCTCTGTGTGTTCATGCACACAAGCACATGCATGTGAAGGACAGAGGGAAGCATGGCATTCCCTAGCACTCTCTCATTCCCTTGATACGGAATCCCCCACTGGCCTGGAACCAGTCTGCGGCCAGCAAGGCCCACCAATCCTCCTGTCTCCACTGCCCACAGCACTGGAGTTGCAAGTGTATGTGAAGCCACAACCAGCTTTTTCCACTGGTCCTGGGGATTCAGGTCCTTATGCTTCTGCAGCAGTGCTCTGACCACTGAGCAACCTGCCTAGCCCCTAGAAACAACTCTTTTTTTTTTTTTTTTTTAGAAACAACTCTTAACTATCACACCCTGGTGATAAACCATTGGAAAGTTGTTTCCATGCGGAGATGAAAGACCAGATCTATATCCTGAGAGTGCACACACCCACTTACTCATATTCTGAGTTCTATTTCCCATACTTGGACCCAGTGCCCTAGCAAAGTGACAAGAATGTCAGTGTCCTCCTGGAAAGCCCAAAGGACAAACTACCTGTAAGCTTCACAGGAAGGTGTTTCCCTGAGAAAAGCAGCCTGCATGTGAGATCAAATATGGTGACCTACCTCACTCCTTTCTCAGATTGCATCTCGGGGACACTTCTGCTGTAGAGAAAGGGGACAGGTAACCCAGGGCAACTGTTGAGTGTCAACAGATACTAAAGATAAAGAGATGCCACTTCACACAGCAGGGTGCTATCTATGTGCCTGTTTTTCTGGTCAGGAAGTCAAGGGCTAGAGAGGTTCTGACTTGCTGCAGGTGACATAGCAGGCGATGTGCAGGTCCAGAAACTGGCCTCACGTTCTCCAGTTCTCACCTCATGGCTTTGCACTTCCCCCACACTGCCTCCAAAAAAAAACGAACAAGGGCTGTGTAAGACCGGGCAGCTCGGAAGCAGTAGAACCCTAGTCAGCTGGCTAGGTTTGAGAAGGAAAAACCTCTCTCTCTCTCTCTCTTTCTCTCTCTCTCTCTCTCTCTCTCTCTCTCTCTCTCTCTCTCTCTCCCTCTCCCTTCATCTCCCTCTCCCGTGTGTGTGTGTGTGTGTGTGTGTGCGCGTGTGCGTGTGCGTGTGTGTGTGTGTGTGTGTGTGTGTGCACAACTGCAGTACCTACAGAATCTAGAAGAAGCTACCAGTTCCTTTGGAGCTGGAGCTGCAGATGGTTGGGAATTTTCTGATGCGGGTTCTGAGAGTTAGAGATGGTTGTGAGCCTCCTGATGTGGGTGCTGGGAACTGAACTTGGGTCCTCTGGAAGAGCAGTAAAGCTTTGTTAACCTCTGAGCCATCCCTCTGGCCCCTTGACAACGAGGACCATTTTGCTGTGTTATCCAGAGCAGAATATAGAAAGACAGACCACACATGAACCACCAAGAGAGGAAGCAGGGTCATTCCTAATAAGCCCCCTCTTGAATGACTACATTTCTGGGCCACCACTAATCCACAGGTTAGGGGGTGGGTTCTCCTGGTCTAGCCACTGCTTGTTAAGGCCCACTTCCAAAATCATCATATTGAGGATTAAAGTTCATCATTATTTTGGAAAGAAAATATACTCAAGCCATAGCAGAAGATACTGGAAGAAAGTTGGGGTACAGTTGCACCAAAGCCCATTTGCAAGGCGGGCTTCATCAATGTGGCTGATCCACTAGCTCTGTGGCTCTCGCCCATCCATGTTCATCAGCGGCCTCTCATGGCCGTGTCGCTCTCTCCTCTAGGAGGAGGAGTGTTTGAACCCAACCTGGAGAATGAAGGAAGCATTTCAGGAAGTGACTCCACATTCTACAGGCAGTCGGAAGGTAAGGTCGCTTGACTGACAGCTGCAGAGAAGGTGGAGGGCTCGGAGGCTGGAATTGGCTAGCTGTGATCATAACCATGCTGTGAGGGACCAGCAAAGGCTCTGGAATTGGAAGACAATAATCAAGCCAGAAACCCGGGTTTCCTGTGTGCTGCAGAGAAGGTGGAGGGCTCGGAGGCTGGAATTGGCTAGCTGTGATCATAACCATGCTGTGAGGGACCAGCGAGGGCTCTGGAATTGGAAGACAATAATCAAGCCAGAAACCTGGGTTTCCTGTGTGAGACTATTCCCATAATTTACTAACATTACATTTTATGCCAACACCCTCATCCAAGAATTACAGAACGGCATCAGAACCCTTGCTGGGACTTGGTAACCATCCCCATCATGTGCATGCCCAGTCAAATGCCTAGCCTAGCCACTCTTTGGGAAATGCCTGAGTTTATGGACTCAGCCTGTCTACCACTCATGTTTCCTGAGAGTGTGAGGCCTGAAAATGCGTTGGTGGATAAGATATAGTTAAAGTACTCCGGATACATGTCACAACAAAATCTAGTGTTTTTGTTCAATTAATATATTCTAGTTATAAAACACTACATCAGGATTGGTGAGATGGCTCCATAGATGCCTGCAGCCAAGGCTGATGATCCGAGTTCAATCCCTTGGACCAGTGGTAGAAGAAGAAAACTGACTCCCACAAGTTGTCCTCTAACTGCCACACATATGCTATGGCACACACACACACACACACACACACACACATCACATACGCACATATATATACATATATACTGCCACACATATGCTATGTCATACACACACACACATCACATACACACATATACACACATATGTATGCACACATATATCACACATACACATATACACACACATATGTATACACACATATACAAACACATACACACATCAAATATACAAACACACTATACACAAATATACATATATACAAACACATACACACAACATATACATGTACACACACATGCACACATACATACATACACACAGAGATGCACAGACATACACATACATACACACATTCTATATACATACACATATACACATATACACACACATACAAGCACACATACACACATAAATACATACATCACATATACACACATTCATACACACACATACACACAATGTACACATACATGCACACAGACAGACACACATATATAGACACACTCACATATATACATACATACACATACAGACACACACATATATACACACAGACATACATACACACATGCACACAGAGAGACAGACACACATACATAAACATACATCATAATTTTAAATAGAGTAATCTTATATATTGATGAGTATCATGGAGAAGCCAGTTGGAAGAGAAACAGACATCTCCAGGGAGCCCTCCATGTGGTAACAACTTACACTTTACATGTTCTCCTCATGGGCTCTTCTTATTAAAGCTTACATTGAATGTGTTCAGTGAGCCAGACCTTGTAGCATGTACATCCTCTACCTGAGTTGCCTTGACCTTAGCTGCATTTGTTTTAAAGAATTCACTCTATTTCCCAAATCCCCCATTCTGGCCCCATTGGTGTCTCCGGGAGTCTAATGAGCTCAGCTAGTGATTAATGAACGAGTCGATGCGTTCACACCTTGTCTCATTTCACAGATCACTATCAGCAGCTCCTAGGAGACTGGCATATGCTAGTCACACAAGGCTAGCTTATAAATGGCAACCGGAGATTAAAATTAGAGAGACACAGACACCATTCCTTCCAGACCCGTGGCAGATGTAACATGGACTCTGAGGCAGCCAGTGAGCACGCTGCTGTATAACTCTGTAATCCCAGCTACTCCAGGGCTGCAGCAGGAGGGTTGTGAGTTCAAAGCCAGCATACCCAGCACAGCAAGACCCTGGAGAGATGGGGTGGGGAGAAGAGACTATTCCCACAGAGAAGAACACAGCCACTAACATTACCGATGCAGGCTCAGTTGGCAAGTACTAGCCACCCAAGCGTGGGTTTCTGAGTGCAGTCTCCCTTACCCACATAAGAAGCAGCGTGCAGTGGCCTGTGCATGCATCCAGTTTGAAGGTCACGAGGACTTGCCTTCGTTACACCGGAGGATTTTCTCAGTACTACTGAACGCCAGCAGTAACCCTCTGCTATTTGTTAAGTTGCCTAGCCAGTCAGATCCACAGATCAGTCTGTGTAGTGTGACCACAGACGCCACTGCAGTGGATTACCGTGATGGTTACCACTGTGAGCTCTCCGCAGAGCCCCAGCGTGGTTTTACTTAGACTTGTTACAGATGCCGGTTTATGGCCTCAATGTTGGCTTTAAGCCACGAGCACAGCCCAGTGTCTCCGGAATATTTAGCCATTTCTATCCTTGTCATCACAGTGGTAGAATGTGCAAGATGGGACCTGTGCTGCCTAAGAACACGGACAGAGAAACGTTATTGTCTGACCGTCCCCTGGAACCACCTTGGTTACTCAGTGGGAGACAGGAAAGCAGAGAACAGAGGGAGGTGGGGAAGACTCAGAGGACCAGAGCATAGGATGCGAGGGATGGCGGGAGGCAGTAGGGAGGTCAGTAAGCGGGCTCATGGCCTCTCCAGAGCAGCTGGAGCATGTCCCGGGACCCCAAGGGCTGAAAGCGCACACGTACTGCGTGGGGCAGTTGTGACTTGTCCTGCGTTCTGTCCCTTCCTAGGACACAGCATGATGGACACCTTGGCTGTGGCCCTACGAGTGGCAGAAGAGGCCATCGAGGAGGCCATTTCCAAAGCAGAGTCCCATGGGGACAGCCTGGTAAGACCTCCTTCTGTGTGGTAGGAGGCGACAAGGTAGGAACGTTCTGGCTATCAAGAGCAAGTGCCTATGGTCGGTGGTCATATCACTGCAGCCTTGAGTCCCCTTAATGTTTCTAGGACCACTGTGACAATGAGCCCCATGTCCTCTCCATTCTCTTCCTTCCACAGGACAAACAGAATGAGGCCAGCTACCTGCGGGACCACAAGCAAGAGCTGGCTGAGGAGCTGGCCAGCACCATCCTACAGAGGGTAGGATGATTCAAACCAGGCCAGGGCCTCTGGGAGCTGGAGAGGAGACTCATAGAAGGGGCCCATTTGCTGACACCATGACAAGAGTTAAGGGGGCCTGAGTAAAGCCACGGGCTCCGTTCTGTCTGCTGTCCTGTCCCTCCTCACATGTGCAGGCTTGGCAGGACTCAAGGGCGAAGGCTAGGAGAGGGTATATGTCTCATGAGCCTGATGACCCATAGAGGCACCTGACAAAGGGCTGTCAGGAAGGTGTCCTGTGAAACTTCAGCCTTCGTTTTTTAGTCACAGCCCAGGCCCATTCACACAGCAAGGACACTCCTCAGCCCTGAGGATGACCAGAAGTCTTGTCCAACCATGGGTCAAGAGACGTCCACGGGGCCATGTGCCCTTAAGCCCGGTGTAGAGTGTTGGAAGAAAGAGCATAGTGCAGGCTACCCTGCAGAAGGGAGGAGAATGCAGCCTGTCAACTGTCCCCAGCAATTCCAAAAGCCAGAAGGCAAATGGGGGCAGTGCCTTGATCGGGCCCACGTCGGTGCCTTGGCAGGCCCCTTCACTCTTCCCTGCCTTTTCCTCACGGCTCTGTGGTCTAAAAGCCCACTGAGGGCTGAGAGATTCCTCAGCTCGGTAAAATGTTTGCTGCACAGGCTGAGTGGCTTCTGTTTCCATCCCGGGGGAATGCACGTGGGTCCCTGGGAGGTCACTGGCCAGCCAGCCTAAAATCAGCAAATCCAGGCTCAACGTGAGACCCTGTGTTTTAAAAAAAAAAGTGGAGAAAGACTGAGGAAGACACCCAAGGTTGACTTCTGGCCTCCACACATGTATGAACACACGAACATACAAACAAACACTCACTGAAGAAT
The DNA here is from genome assembly GCA_019843815.1 of Montemys delectorum. Classification (NCBI taxonomy): domain Eukaryota; kingdom Metazoa; phylum Chordata; class Mammalia; order Rodentia; family Muridae; genus Montemys; species Montemys delectorum. Next base: position 29,094 of record JADRCD010207135.1, read on the forward strand.
TCTGTCTTGGTGGCTTGCCCTTTTTCTAAGCTGTCTCATCTGTAGAAGGTAGAGGCCTGGAGGAATCTGTTCCAACAGGACCACTCATTGCACATGGCTGATGGCTGTACCAGCACAGCTGATGGCAAAAAGGGACCTGGGGATCTGCCACTCCCCAAGGCTTCCAGATGCTTCCTCAAGTCAAGGCCTACACCCCGAGGCACCAGGGCCTATGTGCTATGCAGCTTTAGAGATACATGACCCTCTCTGGACCAGTGTTCCCAGCGGTCAAGTGGGGAGAATTGCCTGGAGGAATAGCAGGGACAGGGCGTCCGTAGTCCCCAGCATGGAGTCCAATGTGGGATAAGAGGCTGTGGATATCGGAAAGGCTTCACGATCCGGCCTCTGTAGCCAAGGATCCAACATATGCGGCAAACGGATTTCCAGAAGGCTCCACAGAGGACAACTTGCGCTTCCTGTGCCAGGTGGTAGGCTGAGTCCACATGGACCAAAAAGCACTCATGCTTAACCACTGTGGTCTTCCCCACCCCCCACCCGGAGCCCAAGTCCCTTACCTCACCTGTCGTTTGAGCACCATCTTCCCGGTACCTCATCTGTGTACCCACGGGGTTACGCCTGTGATGGCTGCATCTTTACTTAACGTGTAGACCTTTTTCTCAGTATTGTTCCCCAAACAGTAAGCCCAGCAGCTATTTTAATAACACGCGTCACATATATTTGTGTGTTCATACATGTCAGTTACTGCAAGTGATTTGAAGACGATCTGACACAAACTGGGAGATGCATAGCTCCTCTAAGCAAACGCACCATGTTAAATCCACCTCGGGTATCATTCCTCAGACTCCATCCATCTTGATTTTTGATATATGGTCTCTCACTAGGACCTGGGACCCACACAGATTAGGCTAAGATGGCTGGCCAGTGAGCCTCAGGGATCCTCCTGTCCATGCCTGCCCATCACTAGAATTATAACCATAAACCACTGTGCCCAGCATTTTCACAGAGTTCTGGGGCGTAAACAAAGCAAGCACTTCAGTGAGGGAGGTTGATTCCCAGAGCCTGCCCCCTGCAGGTGGAGGAGGGTGGCTGCTTTTGTCAGAGCCTGCCCCCTGCAGGTGGAGGAGGGTGGAGGGTGGCTGCATTTGTCAGAGACAGCAGCTGTAGATCATTGAGACTATGTGTAGAGCTGAAATATTGGGTGCTAAGCTTCTGGGTGGCTAGAGAAACGTTCCAAAGGCGACCCCTCCAGAACATGTCCCCCATTTCCCCAGATCATAAGAAAGCAGAAGGATAAAGCTGAGCTGCCAGCCGAGGAGGAGGAGCCAGGGTGGCCACATCCCCAGAGTGGCAGTGTGAAGGCCAGGGGTGAGGGGACCACAGCCCCTCCAGGACGACACAAAGCACGTGCCGCCCTCTGGGTAAGTCACACAGCACCGCCCCCCACACAGATTCTGCACACCTGTGGCTCAGAGCCATTCTCCCACAGAAAGGGGAGGTCATTATGCCATCTGTGATTGAGTGTGCTTGCTGGGTCCTAGAGGAGAGCTGCAGATATGCAAGAGGAGCAGTTGAGT
>JADRCD010207137.1:7059-29313 GCA_019843815.1 Montemys delectorum
CACACACACACACACACACACACACACTTCATTTGTTATCTATTAAGTCTGAAAGTTACATTTGCATAGAAAGTTTTTCAAATTACTAAAGCATGGGTGATTCTCAAATAAATGAAGTTAAAGTGACTGTAATCATTGAACAGTGGGTAATGGCACTGGCTGTGAAATCATCAGGACCTGTGTCTGAATTTCTAACATCTATATAAAAACCCCTAACATGGCTTATAACTCCACTACTGTAGTGCAGGCAGAGACAAGGGTATAACAGTAGCTTGCTAGCCACACTAAATGGCAAGCTTCAGGTTCAGCAAGGTCCTGGCTTGGGAATGCATTTCAAGCCTCTCTTATGCTTCTGACTCATGTCATAGATACCATGGTAGGGTCTATCAAGTGGCAGAAGTGTATGAAGTAGGGGTGGAGCAAAGGCAAACAGCTAGGCAGAAGGGGCAAGACATTCTGACAATGAAGAAACAGGAAAAGACTTCATTAACAGAAGATATAAAAGAAACAGATATAAAAGTTGAGCTTATCTACATGAACAACGGTATCATTGTTGAAGGTTTCTTACATACCTATGATTAAAGTTCAAGTCAGTAGAACCAAGGCCTGGTCTAAGTGGTTAAACAAAGGCCCGATATGAAATGGATATCTATCAACTTCAGCTATAGACAGTAGTCCTTGGATATGTAAAAAGAGGAAACAAGGAGTTTTGACCCAAATGAGGTCAGCTCCTCTGTGGATCTTAATTAGATTTTCATGAAAAGTCATGGAAAGGAGATTATTCAAAAATAAAAGCAGAGAATCCTGTCATTGATATTTACATAGTGCTACACAGATAGATTTAGAGAGCAAAAATAACACAAATATGACTAAAGATGTTAAATTTGAAAATACAGTATGGCTAATAATCTCACCAAAGAGGAAAATATAAAAGTTATAGAATGAATAACATTAATGTCAGAAAAGATTGACAGCTAGGAAGATGCTCCATGATTAACAACACTTGCTCTACAGAGATCCAAGTTTTTTTAATCCTGGCTCCCAGGTAAACAGCTAGATATAGATTTGCCCCTCTCCAACCTTCACACTGGTGCATGCAGTGTGGGTGGGGTGGTGCAGGGATAGATACAGGAGAATCAGAGCCCAGAGAGCTTACTGGTCAGCCTCTTAGATGAAATGGCACACTTCCGATTCAATGGGAGACACTTTCTAAAGGCCACAAAGCAGAGAGCAACAAAGAAAGATCCCTGATTCCCGACCTGACTTACTTGGACACACCTACATGCTCACACTCATAAACCAACTACAAGCCACAAACAAAGATAGAGAAGTGTGATGGTTTGAATAGGCTTTGACATCGAGTATGGATACTTGGAGTTTGCCCAGCTTATTTTCTGTCTTGCTTTGGTACAGAATTTTTGGGATTACAGTTATGAGACTGCTTAATCTCCGAAGAGACTTTGAACTTTGGATTTTTGACATTGTTGAAACAGTTGTAGACTATGGGAACTTTTGAAGTTGAATAAAATGTATTTTGCATTATGCTGTGGCTAGGTATAGCCCCCATAGATTCATGTGTTTGAAGAAGCCTGTGGGGGCCAGAGAATCGAACATGGTAGTTTGAATATGCATGACTCAGGGAGGGGCAATATTAAAAGGTGTGGCCTTAGTGAAGTAGGTGTAGCTTTGGTGGAGGAAGTGTGTCATTGTGGGCATGAACTTTAAGAACCTCCTCCTAGCTGCCTGGAGGCCAATCGTCTTCTAGAGACCTTCAGATGAGGATGTAGACCTCACAGATCTTCCTGAACCATGTCTAGATACTGCCATAATCCCACCTTTATGATAATGGACTAAACTTCTTTGTCTGTAAGCCAGCCGCAGTTAAATGCAGTCCTTATAGGAGTTGCCTTGGTGATAGTGTCTGTTCACAGCAGTGAAGCCCTACCTAAGACAAGAAGCTTAGCTAGATTTCATAGTACATGCCATAAGCCTGAACATTGGGACAGGATAACCATAAGTAGAAAGTTAATCTGCACAGCTATGGGGACCCTGTCTCAAAATGGAACGTGAAAAACAAAAACAAACAATCAAACAAAAAATAAAATTGGCTGGGAATACAGCTAAATTGTGGACTGATTGCCTAGCTAATTTGAGGTTCTAGAATCAAGATCCAGGATTAGAAAGAATAAATAAAAATAAACCACAGAAACAGGCTTTAATTTTCACCTTAAATATACTAAAAATTACAAAATTATAAGACATTATCTTTTAGTCTAATACTATGTTACCTTCATTCATTCCAGCCTTACCTGAGGCCGTCTAGGCTTGAGAATAAATGATCTGATACCCCCTGGAGTTTCATAGTACCGTGAGTTTTAACTGTTTCCGATTATTTTCATAGAAACTTCTGGGGTTTTGACCTAAAAGGAAGCTGGAGCTCAGAGAAATTCCATCCATACTGGCTGAAGATGACAATCCGGTCTCAAAAGTAAAACCTGGATGAGATAATTATGCAGTCTTGCTTGTTCAACTTTGGGCCTCATGTTGGAAACTAGAGTCAGAGTCTTAACCTTCACTTCAGAATTCTGCCAACAGTAACCTTCCCACTCGCTATCACACACAGCATTCTCTGAGCCTTCAGTGTTTCTGGAAGGAAATAGGGGCAATAGAGAATATCTTCCCAGGATGCGGGGGTAACTACACAGAATAACTCACTTTGTCCAACATTCCGCTGTGAGATTTTCAGACACAGAGCAAATCTGAATGAGTTTTACCACATGCATTGGCATCCTTGCTTGCTCTATTACAGATCTATCCATCTATCCTTCAGTCTTTTGCTCACTGTATTATTTACTTCTATACTTCTATGATAAAATAACCGTGACTCAAAGAGTATATTTTGGCTTATGCTTCAAGAATAATAAGTGTGCATCATAGCAGAGAAGCATAGAGTGGAGCAGAAAGCTAGTAAATCTTAACACGATCAGGAACACTGAATAGACAGTAAGCTGAAAATAGGGTGTGACTCAAGTCCAAACTCCTGCAAAGCTGGACCACCTCCCAGCAAAGCACCATCAACTGGAGATATCTGAGCCTATGAAGGGAATTTCTCATTTAAATTATCAAACTCACGAACCAATAGAATTATAATGCATAACCTAATACTCTTGAAGATTTTAGTACATTAGTTAGTTTGTAGATGAACAAAACACTGTAGAAGAATGAATTACTTATTTAAGATATGTTCCATTTGTTTATAAATTTTACTTCAAAATTCAAAAAATGTAATTTTTCTGCTTCTTCCTCTGGGTCTGCCCAAGGACAATCTTCTTATGGAGAGCAAACCAGGTTTGTAGATATTGCAACCCCCAAACTCATTCTTATTCTACCTAATTGTCCACATCTGACTACTTTCCAAAGTTGTAAGAACAATATATTCCTCATTGAGAATTAGCAGAATTTGAGGTTGAAAGAGGGAGTCAATGATTGGGCTTTGTACTGTCTCAGTGGCTTCACACTTTATTCCACAATATACAAAAATCTTCAAGCAGCATAGACAACATGCAAGTATCTGACATTAATTTGATATTAAAATATCTGAACAATTATGTACATCTTTTTATTTACAGGATCTCACACTCTATTCCAAACATTCCTGGAACTCACTATGTCAAGCTAACCTCAAAACCTTAACAATTTTAGGTTGAATTATGCTTCCCAAGTGATGGAATTACAAATATGAATCACCAGGCCTGGTTCACATTTATCCACATATATACATCACTTGCAAATATAAGTACTTTAGAGTGCATATTCACATGAATACTAAAATACATATGAATGGAAATATAATTGTTTAATAAGATGTTAAATATATTTAATTTATTTTTATTTATATATACACTTATATTTTGTTTTTTATTATTTTTATAGAGTAAGTATATGTGTATGTACACTCATATGTATATGGTCATACATATGTATAAAAATGAATATCTGTACACACGTGTCTACAGAAACCAGAAACTGATATTAAGAATAACCTTTTGTTGCTGTCTATCTTATTTACTAAGATCTAGTCTCTTGCTCAATCTGGAGTCATGAATTCTACTTACACTAGCTAGCTAGCTTGTCACAGAGATCCTTTGTCTCTTCTTCCTAAGCCCTAGGATTTCAATTGTCTTGGCATACCTGCCTAATACTCAACTGGGTTCTGCACATCTGTACTCCAAGCTTCATTCTTCTATAGCAAGTACTTTGTAAACTGAGCCATATTCCCATCTTCAAACATACTTCTTTATGTGTCTTCAGTGATTTTGGGGGGTTATCTTTATTTTAATTAAAAGCTGATAAAAGAAAAACATGCAGTTTGGAGTTGCCTAATCTTAACAATGGCATAGACTGTAGCACTGGGGGTGGATTCACTGAGAAAACTGAAGGGATTTAGCATTATGATGATGAGAGAAGCCCCCAGACCTGAAGAGGCAGGAGTGTGACTTGATTTTCATTGTGATAAGCCTGAAGTAGTCAGAGATCGCTATAGTTATCTACAGACCATGCGATCCTGACAAAGCCAAATCAAACTTTTTTCCTTCTAAACATATACATCTGAGCCTCCTTGAAGGTGCTAAAGGGTGAAGTGAACAGTCATGCATCCTTGAAAAGTGTTCTGATTCACACATTGACATCTGGCATGGTTGCACGCAGTTTTCATAAAATGTACAGCATACACCCTTCCCCCCTCTAAGATTTCTTCGTGTTACTGACAGTACCAGGAATGAAGCACAAAGCAAAATATTAACATTTCACACAGCAAGCAGGTCACACAGTGTGAGTTTCAGGAACAAAGTGCCTATATTTCCCCAGAGTTTATGCCCATGACACGGCCCCTTGAACAACTCATTACCATTGCTCTGATGGCTTCTCCCAGAAGAATGTATTGACTTTTGTTGGCATTGAAAAGATGCTCCAAAGATCAAAATAACAAAATCAAGTGGAAAGAGCCTCTGCAGGGATGAAAAGCTTCTGCTCAATGACGCTTGAACTGGTTCTCTGTCCAAGGGACGTTTCCCACAGAGAGCTGCATGTGAGCTCTGCCTTCTCCTGAGCACCATGTCAAGAGAGACAGTGGAGAGGTCAGGATGACATATGCGGTATTCAAAGCTGCTTACATTTCTCCAAAGAAAGGCTGGTGCTACAGACAAATGCAGAGGCTTTCTCTCAAGGATATTAGCAGCTATAAAGAGTATCACCTCTGTGTAGTTCTTCCTGTCCTAAAGTAGCATATACAGAGAAGAAATTGACAAAAGGCATACAACTTCCAGACTCTTTGGGGGATAAGATCCTATTATTAATAACTGTGAAAAAATGATAGATTCCATTATGATATTTTTATATACTTGGTGATAGTCTTTGGTTCTTGGGATCACCACTCTTCTCAAGGAAAAAAAATCAGATTTCTTTCTCCACAGTGATTAATCAGAAATCAATCAGCAGAATGTGCCCTTATCACACATACAGATTCATACACCTCTTTGAATACTTGTTATAGACCTGTCAGTTAATATTCATTACCATTGAGCCTTTTCAGAACCATACAAAATTTCTCATTTTATTGAAAATAGATTTTTTGTCATATAATGTATATCCTGATTATGTTTCCCTTTCCTTTTACTCCTAGTTCCTTGTTGCCTCCTCTCCCAACTGATATAACACTTTTCTGTCTAGCATTAGAACACAAAAACAAGCTTCTAAGGAATAATAATAAAAATACGATTGAACAAAAATGAACACATAGCATAGGAAAAAAACAAAAGACCCAAGAAAAGGCACAAGATGTAGAGACCCATGCTTTTATACACTCTGCAATTCCATAAAAACCACTAAACTGCAAGCCACAATATATATTCAAAGGATGTATAAGGAAATAAGAATGAAGAAATGCATATATATGTGTGTGTGTGTGTGTGTGTGTGTGTGTGTGTGTGTGTGTGTGTGTGTATTCTTAAAATAAGGTACAATAGAAAGGGAAAACACTGGCATGGCATTATAAAACATGGTACCTCTGAAGGTTCTAATGAGTTCATTTTCTGCTGACCATCTACCGTTGAGCATGCAGCCTACATATTTGAGTTATTTGTTCCCTCAGTGAGACTCTCTTGGAGGACACTCAATTTTCATTTGCACATGGTTAGCTTGACATGAATTTTGCTTTATGGATGGGGAGGATATGACTGTTTCTCCTTTAAGCTCTTTCCACTTGATCCTTCTGTTCCAATCTCCCCCCTACATCCATCTACAACCGTCCATTCTTTTTCCCTTTACTATATTGATTTATCTTTTCCTTTCTATACTGGCATACCTTCTCTTAGTTTTTCTATAGATTATAGCTTGGTTGTCATTGACTTAACACCTAATATCAACATATAAGTCAATATATGTCATAATTTATTTCTGGATCTGAGTTACCTCACTTGGGATGATTTTTTTTCCTATTTCCCTCCATTTAGCTATGTTTTTCAAGATGTCAATTTTAAATTGATGAGTAATACACTATTGTATAAATGTACCACACTTCTTCCTCAGTCATCTGTTGGTGGACAGCTAGGTTGTTTCCAATTAGGAAGAGAGCAGTAATGAACACTGTTGATCAAGAGTCTCTGTGGTACACTGAGGTGATAAATATCCTTGCAGTTAAGGCATGTTTTCTGGATCCTTTTACCCCATCTATTCTGCTAGTTTCTATGTTTTCATTGTGAAATTGAGACCATTTAAATCAATAAAAAGTGTTTCTTAATTCCTGATATTTGGAGGCTTTGTGGTGTGTGTGTGTGTGTGTGTGTGTGTGTGTGTGTGTGTGTGTGTTTCTTTTGACTTTGTTGGTCTGGGATTATTTATTTCTTTGGTTTTCTTGGGTGTAGTTAACTTTATGGGTTATAGTTTTTCTTCTAATGTCTTCTGTAGCACTAGATTCATAGATTCATGTTTAAATTTTATTTTTTAACACGAAACGTCTTCTTTTTCTACCTTTTGTCATTGAAAGTGTTTTGTTTTGCTTTGTTTTATTCTCATAGTAATCTGAGATGGTACCTGTGGTCTCTTAGACCCAGCAACACATCTATCCAGGACTCTCTGGCATTTGGAGTTCCCATCTAGAAGTCAGGTGTAATTTAAATAGGTCCACCTTTAGATGTTACTTAGTCTTTTCCCCTTGTAGCTTTGAATAGTCTTTTCTATGTTCTGCACATGTAGTGTTTTGATTATTATATGTCAGGGGGGAATTTATTTTCATTTTAGTCTAGCTCATTTGGTATTCTGTATGCTTCCTGTTCCTACATAGTAATCTGGTTTAGGTTACAAAATTTTTCTTCTATGAGTTTCTTACAAATATTTACTCTGTCTTTGGACTGGGTTTCCTTTTCTCCCTCTATTCCTACTATTTTTAGATGTTGTGGTTCAGGATTGCTTTGATTTAACCTTTTTTGACCAAGTTCTCATTCATTTTTTTTTTCATGTTCTCAAGGTCTGAGAGTCTTTCATTGTTCTCTTAAATTCTGTTGCTGAAGCTTGCCTCTGTGGTTCCTGTTAAAATTTCTACATTTTCTATCTTCAGTATTCACCATTTTTATTTTCTTTATTGATTTTATTTCCACTTTAAGTCTTTTGCTGTTTTATTAATTTCCCTCTACTGTTCCTTTATGTTTTCATGGAATTCTTTAAGGGATTGATTCGTTTCTTAAGGAACACTTTCATATTCTTAAAGACTATTTTAAGGTCTTTTTCTTGTGCACCAGATGTGTTAGAATATTCAGGTCATTCTATGGTTGGGTTGATGTGTTTCAGAGGAGACATTTTGTGTTAGCTGTTTTTGATTATATTTTTTCATCAACTTCTGGGCATCAGGGTTTTGGAAGACTGTAATTCTTCATGCTAGTGTCTGTTATTGGTTGTTTTGGGTGAGTGTTTTGTTGCTTGGTTTCTGTTGTCTTCTTTGATTCTGGGCTGTGGCTCTTATACATTGCCTGGTAGGAAATTTTTCTGATTCCTGTTAGGTGTGGCCCAAGAAGTTCCAAGTAAAATGTGTGTCTAGGTATTGGGAAACGCCACTTAGAAATAGGGATGAAAAGGAATTAGTGTCTGAGGGGTTGAAAAGGGAAGAAGAAAAGAAAAGTGTTTTACCAGAATCTTCAAGGTCTCCCCAGAATAAAGGCAGATTATTACTCAGTTCTATTAAATGCTAAAGCTTGGGAAAATTCCAGTATCACATGTTACTTGTTGCAAAGAACATTTGTAAATTGCTACTTATGAGGTAGGAATGTAAACATATGCAAGAGATTCTTTTTATGACAGTTCATCTCAAATTTAATATGAGCTCTACTAGCCTTAGGCTATCACCAGAAACAGACTCTGAGTCATTGAGTCTGGGGTACCTGACATTCTGTATTTCCATCAAATACCTAAGTGATACCAATACCCTGCATATAGCTGACTAGAGGATTGCATTTGGAGTGCAAAGATTTACAGCATATGATTTAAACAAAATAGACAAGGTTTTAACCTTTTTAAAAACAGTACTTCTGGGCATTTGCATTAAATAGCCAAAGTGACAAGCTCCGAGGATGAGTATGTTTTAGACTTTTCTATGGTAGTGTCAAAATTATTTCCCCAGGAGGCACATTTAATTTCATTTTATTCAACCCTTCAATGTAGATTTATTGGCTAGCTATAAAAATATCCACAGCTAACATTTGTCGGTGCTGTACACTTTAAACCCCTTTCATGTGTGATCTTATTTAATGCTCATAAATATATATTTAATAAAAAACTTCTAAGGAGACACTATGACAAATGAGTTTTAAGAAGTACGTCAGTTTCTTGTGTCATTGCAAAACACTCAAGAAAAGCAGCTTAAGGCGCGAAGGGTTTATTTTGCTTCACAGCATATGAACTTTGTATGAACATACGTCTGTGTAATCAGGGTGAGCACATATATGTCACAGTATCTGTGGTTATAAGAGGAGAATTTAAAGGCGTTGATTCTCTCTTTTCACCATATATGTCCAGGCATTAACTCAGGTCATCAGGTTTGATGATATCATGGTGGCAGCTAGATAGGTGGAGTTTATTTTAAAAAAGCATAAAACCATTGCATTGAGTTCTATCTGCAACAGCTTGTTTCCAGGAAGATTAATGTAGGTACAGGGGTGCATAAAATAATTGAAGAATTTTGAAGGATCATGTTTCTGCTACTTATATAAAAGTGTTCTAGTGATTGTCTGAGAATCACACCAATGTACTTATATAAGTTATCACACATAAATGGAATGGAATGATATACTTCTAAGGAATCTTGAAGTATTCTGACTGAGGACAGAGCTTACTTGAGTCAGTCACTGCAGCTGCAATAGATAGTTGACCACCTGTATTGTTCTAAGAATGTAAGACTCTGGAGGGCAGATTTCTATTTCTTTGCAGGCATCAAAAAGACTGTTTTGTCATGTAAGGTATAAAGTCAACCCCAAATCTGGTGTGAAAAATAGTAAATAGAGAATGCTTTTAAACTACAGAGTTAGGGCCTGGTGAGATGGCTCAGCAGGTAAGAGCACTGACTGTTCTTCCGAAGGTCCTGAGTTCGGATCCCAGCAACCACATGGTGGTTCACAAGCACCTGTAATGAAATCTGATGCCCTCTTCTGGTGCATCTGAAGACAGCTACAGTGAATTAAGCTAGAGCGAGTGGGGCCGACAGAGGTCCTGAGTTCAATTCCCAGCAGCCACACACATGATGGCTCACGGCCATCTGTACAGCTACAGTGTACTCATACACATAAAATAAATAAAATAAATCTTTAAGAAAAAAACACAGAATTAGAAGTAAAATAGGATCAGGAACAGTTTGAGTTTCCCTACTTTAAAACCCCAAATGCTCTGAAATCAAAAAAGATTTGAACTGACTTTCAGTAGGTCAAACATGACAGCAATGAAACATTTCACACTTGATCTAAGATAATGGGTGGCAGTTAAAATGTAAGAGCATCTCAAGTGTTATATGAGATTATCTTCCTTATTTTATGTATATACGGTTATTAAGAAAAAATTAATTTTGTATCAGACTTTGTACCTCTCTGAACCAAAGTAAAGTATGTGTTAGTCTTGGAGACAACACACAAAATATTTCATCATGGATGTATAAATTCTTTTAATCCAAAAGAACCATCAAAACCCTGCTCAGTTCTGATAGCACTTCTGATGGACAGCAGATTAAACTGCTCCCATACAGAATATGGATTTTATGTGCATTTATGGAGATGAATATTAAACAAACTCAAAGTCAGTCTTTAGTTTATGCAACTGGGATACTCCTTCCTGTATCATAGGAACAGTTTTTCTTTCTACTTTTAACAAATGAAAAATATGACATAAAAAATTATGTAGACTAACATATGGAAATGTCAAGAGTAGCCTGCTAAATACTGAAGAAACAAGCCACAGTGGATAGCGAGCAGGAAGAATTACTATCACTACGTTCTAGACTCCAGGTGACCTGAGTTTTACATGGGCAAACTACAGCAAATCTATTGTTAATAATAAACAAGGTAGGCCTGTGGGTTTCACAGGCCAGTCATCACATTAATTGACAGAGGACTCTGAGACTGTCAAGAGGCTTTATTTAGACTTTTCTGAAACATCCTCAAACTTACTGTTCTATGTGTGAAAACAACTCTTTCTCAGTTAAGAGAATGACATCTTCAGGGAGTTGTCTTTGAAAGGATGCAGTCACCAAAATTCACAAGGAAAGAAATGTTCACACTCTGAATAGGGATTATCTCACAAGATAAATAGCTTTGGCTTCGTTTGGGCAGAAATGCATTTTGACAAGGTCAAAGACTCTCTTCTTGTTCCTGCAGCTCCCATTCCCCGGGACACATAAGGTTCCTTGTCTGAGGAGAAGAGCTAAGGGACTGGAGGACTGACAACTCATTAATTTTGTCAATAGCTGTTCCACTCCATCTTAGCATTTATAGACTGTCTTGAGTAAAAGATGGGCTTCTCTGGATTTTGCTATTCCGTTCCCAGAGTGATTTAAAAATGGACCTTTCTATTTTCAGCTAATACCATTCTCTTCATCTAATATTCACAGGGACCATAAATCTACATCCTCTCTACTCCCCCCCCCCCCAATATCTAATCAATCCCTTCCCAGCCAGAAACTTTGCCTAGGATCAGAAAAATTATAGATCTCTCATCCAACATAATGCATTTTCTTACATTTTAACACATGATTTTCACTTCTCCTGGATACCTCTCTCTCTCTCTCTCTCTCTCTCTCTCTCTCTCTCTCTCTCTCTCTCTCCTTTATTTTTTTTATTTCTTTTGCATCTGACTGATTCTGGTCTAAGATGGCTAGTGTCCTGCACAGATCCTTTCACCGTCTGTACCAGGCCAATGACAGTTACTACCAATAGACCATGCCACCTTATGTAGTTGAGTTTGAATGGGTATCAAAAGATCTGTTTCCTACTGTGAACACAATTCTCCAGGTAAAGATTTTGTTTTGACAGAATGATACAGGAAAGAATAGCCAAGATAAGGCTAGAACTTGTGATCATAAATTTTAAGGCTATTTGTAGCACATTGAAGAAGCATCATGGGTAGAATTGAGCATACAGTTCAGAGTCCTGAGAGACAGTGAGAACAAATGAAGGCTAAATTTAATGACAGAATTTTAGTCTAGAATTCAGAGACAGGTTTCAGCAGCATGTTTAACTATTCACTACATACAAGATGGTATAGTACGAGTTTTATGAATATAGTCTCTCTTATCTCACTCAATTACTTAATGGGCTACTAGCACACCTGCTTCATGTGGGAGGGACCCAAGTCCCACACAATCTAATGACTTTGGCCAGTTCATAAGAGGTGAATTAGTTGTTTTTTGTAGCTGTCACAGGGAAGCAGAGACAGTCAACAGTTAAGTATATAATCGCCTGGTTTCCTGTAACAGCTTGTCAGCCTTCTTGTTAACATTTTAAGACCTTTATTTTGCTCATGTTCTAAATTGTTTAAAGAAATTTTTAGTCAAAGTAAAATGAGTTCTGTTCTGGAGACAAGAGAAGTAAGAGTAGTGGAAATTCATGGTGAGATTTTATTACTGTGAACCTGGCATTTTCTTAACTGAAGTTTCTAAATTGACCACTTTACAGCTGGTCAAATTTCAGGGTACAAAATATTCTATTGGTAAGGAAATGGGTATATAACTTTTTGACTGTATGCAGGCAATCTACAGGACTCTGCAGTTAATCATTCTGACTAACCATCCAGTCTTTAGTTAAAATTTATTCTAGTAGGCTTTAATAAATGCTACCATTTTTTATTTTCCTTAGCAGAGAAGAGAAATTTGCCATTAATTTTTATTGTGATTTTGGTCACCTTATTGACCACCAGTTTCTAAAACTGAAATTCACAAAATAAAAACAGAATCAGCATAAGACATCACTTAGCTCAAAGAGAATGACAAGAGCCAGAGACCTGCAGGTGTCATTCATTTAATCAGGCATTCTTTACCTGCCACGTCTCAGGATTTATTTGATGTCCTTAGCATACAAAAGGAAATTTGGCTGTAGTCATATCATTAATATCATTATAGTCGAGAAAGCTCACCACAAAACATTGATCTGATATGCATATCAAGATGCTTCATATTTTAAAGAGTAACATGTACATTGGAAGGAAGAATAAACACATATATGATAGGGGATGTGTGCCAGAATCAACAGATAATCACAATTTCAAGCAGTTTAGCTTTGTTAGCCTCTTTGGAAGATTCAATCTATCTCAGTGATGCTCTGAAGCTTGTGTGTGTTTAGTGTGATTTGTGGAAATTTGAAGAAGTTTCTTTTCTAAACCAGAGTGAATGCTGAGGTCAGGGGCAGGTCTATGAGGAACACATCTGGACTCAGGGCTCATCTCAGAAGGAATACAGTTGGCAAATGTTGAGTGGATAATACTGACTGTGCAGAGCACTAATACAGAGAAAAGCAAATGTATGCAATCAAGTGGCAAACAGGCAACTGTTCTCAAGAGAGAGTCAAAGATAGTTGGCCCTTACGAAGCACTATCAATTCTCAAGCCTTAAAGCTCCCATAGGTTTTTTGTTGTTGTTTGTTTGTTTGTTTGTTTTGTTTGTTTGGTTGGTTTTTTTTGTTTTTTTTTTGTTTGTTTTTGTTTTTTTTGTTTTTTTTTTTTTTTTTTTTTTTTAGTTATGTTGCCACAGCCTGACTTCAAGGAAGAGATTTGCTTCCTTGTGATCATGCAAGCTGGAATTGGTAGATTTGGTCACTCCTGACACGTGCATGGCCTGTAGATGGCGCTCTCCACTAAGTGCCCCATATGGTCCTCCCAATGTGAGCATATTGCCAATGTTTCTTGAATTGACTTATTTTTTTTCTCAATATGATATCTGGTATGTTTGCTAACAGTGTTCCTGATGTTCCCAGTTTAACTTAATATCTTCTGTGAGCCACATCTCAAAATACAGCCTCATGCTGATGTGCGGGAGCTAAGGGTTTAAATACAAATTTGGGGAAATCAGGGAAGAAAAATGAGCCAATCCATGACACTGGCTTATCCATGGAACAGGTAACCTGAGATCATATGTCATTAGAGTTTTGAGGAGGTCATAAATAGAAATTTTACTGATATTTCAAGGAGCCAGACGTTAACAGGCCTTGTCTGGGTTGGCAAATGTGAAGTAGTGGATCATCTGATGATAAAGGGAGCTGAAAATGTCCTGGATAGGTACTTACCATCTATCAACAGCAGCACAAAAGACAGGTTCATAGGTGAAGAATAAAAACTGAAAAGAATCTAAGATAAAGAATGATTGTAATGGTAGAATAGTGTGGTAGGCAAGTGACAAGGCCAAGAATAAGGTAAATCTATGGTCATTTCCAAGGAGCCTTTAATGATAATACAGCTCTTTCTTCTTCTTCTTCTTCTTCTTCTTCTTCTTCTTCTTCTTCTTCTTTTTCTTCTTGTCCTTCTCTTCTTTTTCTTCATTAGATATTTTGTTTATTTACATTTCAAATGTGATCTGCTTTCCTGGTTTCCCCTCCCAAAACTCCCTATTGCCTCCCTCCTCCCCCTGCTCACCAACTCACCCACTCCTGCTTCCTTACCCTGGCATTTCCCTATACTGGGACATCGAGCCTTCACAGGACCAAGGACCTCTCCTCCCACTGATGAACAAGGGTCATTCTCTGCTATATATGCCACTGGAGCCAAGGGTCCCTCTATGTGTACTCTTTGGTTGGTGGTTTGGTCCCTGGGATCTCTGAGGTTACCGGTTGGTTCATACTGTTGTTCCTCCTATGGGGCTGCAAACCCCTTCAATTCCTTGGGCCCTTTCTTTAGCTCCTCCATTGGGGACCCTGTGCTCAGTCCAATGATTGGCTGAGAGCATGTGGTGAGAGTTGTGGGAAAATGGCAAAGGCCAAGAAAGAGGAGATGTCTCCATCAGGAAGACCACCCAGAGCAGTTAGCTAGCCTAGGATTGAGGCATACATACTGAAACATGGCTGATACAGAGCAAGAGAGAGATAAACTGGGCAAGGTCTCTGTAATTCTCAGAGTGAGGGGACACATTTGCAGCTACTTATTTACAATTATAACCTTAGCCATCTTGACATCCCCTTCCTACTTTGTCTTCTTATGAGGGAGAAAGGATTCTTTGCAGTTAGTTGCTATAGCAGCAACTGTTTGAGTCAAGAAAATATAGCCCTTCCTTGGAGGCCAGTCCTAAGGCACAGTATTCTTGGCAGCTCAACCTGCAGTCTCCTCCCTTCATTCTCTTCCTAGTTCCACAAGCAACAGAGTTCCTTGATGAACAAGATTTATGTTTAAACAAGCTTGGGTGGATTCTATTTTCTGCATCTAAGCACTCTGACCAATATAATGATAATAAAACCAGAAAAGATACTGTTTAGAAAGCTTATGTCAATGGCGTATACTCATAGCCCCCATGCACAGGGCAAGTACCAAACTGTGAGGTCCAGGGAAGAAGATAAAGGAGTAACATGACTAGCTAGGAGCTTAGCGTTATAAAACTCATAGCCTGAATAATACATATGCTCCAGGGGGAAAGGAATGTGGGGTAGGAGAGAAGATCCAGCTATTCAAGTAAATATGAAAATTACTTGCCTTTAATTTAATTTTTTGAGAATGGCATATATGAGCACTGTATTTCCATCATTTCCACCCCTCTCTTCCCTCTCTCTAACTCTTCACACTGTCTGGCTCTTCATCTAGGAATTGGGACTTGTTAAATTTTCGCTGTCTTGGCATGTCCACTGATGTTGTCATTATGCTTGTCTTGTTTAGGCAACAGTATGGTTGGTATTTCATGCATGTAACATCCCTGTTATGACTAGAAGACATTATCTTACAGCAGAATCTCTGGCCTTTTTGGCTTTATATTTCCATCAGTCTCCTGAAGTGTTTCCTGAACCTTATGTAAAAGGGTCGTATTACAGGGGTACCATTTGGGGTTACATGCCCACCATAGTTATCTATACTCTGTATTCTGACCAGTTGTAGATCTATATAATAGTCTCAATATCTTTCAACAAACATCTTACTTGAAAAGAACTAAAAAACAATACCTATCCGACCAGGATAAACTTCTTTTTTTGTTTGTTTGTTTGTTTTTGATTTTTTTGTTGTTGTCATTGGTTTGGTTTGGTTTTTTTTTAGACAGAGTTTCTTTGTATAGCCCTGGCTGTCCTGGAACTCACTCAGTAGACAAGGCTGGCCTTAAACTCAGAAAACCAGCTTCCTGTGCCTCTGCCTCCCATGTGCTGGGATTAAAAGTGTTCACCACCACCACCTGGCCAGGATGAACTTAAGGATATAGTCTAAAGGATAAATATTTTTATATTATATATCTAGCTCAGTATCTAACACATCAGATTGTTGACTGCTTCAGCTATTAATTATTTAAGACATGAATACAAGCAAGGAGGAAGATAAATACTGGGAAGAAGAGGAGCAAGAAAACGAGGAGGCAGAAGGTGGAAAGCGGAGGCAGAAGGTGGGAAGAGGAGGCAGAAGGTGGGAGGAAGAAGTGGCATGAGAAGTTCCTGACATCTATAAGATCATCCTTAGATTGAGTAGATTGAGACAGTGGCTCTAGTTTATTGCTCTTACAGGAAAAATGTTGTGATTTTCATTCTCTGTAAAACTTGAGACATGTTCCATACTTCAGTCATGATAGTGGGAAATGTCTTTGTGTGTCGAAGGAAAGCATGATGTTTATCTAGTTCAGTAATGATGCACAATGCATCTACACAATATTACAGAGGAACTAAGCTCTGCACCAGGGAAGCATGATCCCATAAGAACATATCAGTGGTAAGAAGGTCCACATCAGTGGTGGAATTGTGGGGTCTATTGGGAGAGAACACAAGATTCTAGAAATACTGAGAGGCATCAGATTACAGTAATATAATTCTGCTTTGTTAGAATCAGCTCTGACTTTTCCTGGGCATTCTGATTCTATAAATATGGCCCTCTTAACACTCTCACTTTGCCTCAGTCTCAAAGATAAATGGCATGTTTCTTCATCTGTAACGTGTCACACTCAGGAAGGCGGATTCATGACCACTTTGTTGATTTAGGAGTACGAGGAAGAATTTCCATAGTCTTTGACCGCCCCCCACTAGCCACTTTCAATGGAAAGGGGGAGCAAGCCTGTGCTCATCTTCCAGCCGTGATGAGAAAGATCTACTGTGGCTTCTTCTCTGGCTGTAAATTGATCAGATTCTTTTTCTTTGGGAACACTCAGGAATTCACTTCTCTTCTATGTCCACATCTTAAATCTGTGTGGGAAGAAGAGCAAGTTCCCCTGAAGCAAACCAGCCTAGGCAGGACCCACAACTGTGGTACTCTGAATGAGATTGTTCCTCAGAGGCTCAAATATTGTTTGAATGTTTGTTCCCCAGGTGGTGATACTGTGTGGACAGGTATAGGCTGTGTGACCTTGGAGGATGAATTATGTCACTGGGAATGTTTTTTGAAGTTCCATAGCTCTGTCTCTTTCTCCCTTGTTTCCAATGTTTTCTGCTTTAAGTTCAAGATATAAGCTCTCAGCTACTCCTTTGGCTATATCTGCCTGCTACTGCACTTCTCTGCTCTGATATGAATGATGGACATATATCCTTCCAAAACCTTGAGCCCTAATTTCACATTATGGTGTTTTATCACAGCAATGGAAAATGACAGTCTCTTTCAGAAGATAGTTTAGCAATGATATCATGGTGACAGTGTCATGGAATTACATTCTCTCTGAGATTGCAGAGGCAGTCACAGCATCCTTGCATCCTTCTGCTACACATACCCAGGCATCCATTTCTTGGGAAGACTTCTTAGTTTCTAAATTCAAAGATTTTTAGTTGGTTTGTGAACTTAGAGCCATAGGTTAGCTTCCCCTCAGAGCTTCATTTCTCCATGGTAGATGTCAATGTGTCAAAACGGCGGAGGATTTCTAATTCTTATGGTCATTATACATTTTGTTCCCCTTGGTTGACCTTAAAATAAGCATATATTATGAAGTGTATGAAATATATTCCACTGATAAAGTATATGTTCTTTTTTTAAAAAAAAAAAACTCATTAGAATTCTTTTCATTTAAAGAGAAAGTTTCTGCTGCTATGCCTCAAATGTCACCAGCAAAGACTCCTAATTTTATTATTTAAAACATGGAAAAGCCCATGAGAGGGTATCACTACAAGTAATACAAAATGCATTTTAAGTTAGTTCCCAGAGGTAGCTCGTTTTGTTTTCTCCCTCTTTTCCTTGATTTTGTTTTGAAGAAAATAAAAACAAAACAAAAAAAAAAAAAAAAAAAAGAGAGAAAAAGCTTTCCCTATTTATATTTCATGGGAAAAATCATTAGCATTTTGTATTTTTTTGGTAGGCTTTTCTTCTTCCAAGGGAATTATTTTACATCTGAAAGGGCATTATTTCATTATTCCTCCGTGAATAATGAGACCGATTTCAAGAAATCTTTTCCTTTCAACTCAATTCCTTCCCTAGCCTCTTTTCCAGCCCACATATGCATAGATTCTCTGACTAGAGGCCAAAGAGTTACTGTGGACATTGTAGGCATTTCATTTCTAACCTCAAAGTCACTGTGTTTGCAGAATGACAGCCATTCCTGCCTGTCATGGAAAAAGAGGGTCCCTGTTATTGACTCCAAAAACCAACATGGCCACTTGTATGAAAGAACAGTCTTCAAGAGAGGATTGCCATTGAACCTATCAACTGGATTTACACACTCAGATTTTCAAATGACAATAAATATGTTGTAAAACTCACACTTGAATATTATTCAGGGCTATACGCACAGAATAGCTCTCATTGGATCTTGAAAAATTAAATCACATTTCTTCAGGATTTTCCATGCACTCTGTGTTAGATAACTCAAACAAATCATTGTGGCTGAGCTGAAGAAGATGAGATGCTTCTCTGTCCTCGTGAGGGAGGGGCTGCAGGTAATATATTTACAGAGTGTTTAAAATGGGATGCAAATAAGGTCCTTGCACTTCTCTCCCATTGGTGTTGTAGTCTGGATAAATCACACCCTTTGGCATTTGCACTGTTACAACAAGAACATACCATGCAGCACAAATAACCTCATTTCCATAAAACAGCCTTTTAAAATTAGAAAATGTATAATTCATTTGGGGTGGCTATTACTGCTTTTGGGAGGGATTTAGACTTGTATTTAAATGCAAATAGCAGAATGTGTTTTTCCCCCCTTCTCCTAGTTACACATAGGAAGCCAGAAAATTTAGAAACTCCAAGCTATACCATTATGTTAGCTATGACTTCCAGATTATAATAACAATAACAAATTATGTGTATTTTCCCCATCAGAATTTGCAGCCAAAATTTACATTTTAAATTTGGCCTTCCACGGCCCTTGAGGGAATTTTCCCAGTTTCCACAGGAGGAAATTGAGGACCCAGTTAAATGACCCCTCTAATCCACA
Organism: Montemys delectorum; assembly: GCA_019843815.1. Lineage (NCBI taxonomy): Eukaryota > Metazoa > Chordata > Mammalia > Rodentia > Muridae > Montemys > Montemys delectorum. The sequence goes on from JADRCD010207137.1 coordinate 26,108, forward strand.
TACTTAGAAAGTGGCAGAGTCAAGACTCGAACCCTGATTTGAAGACATCTGAGCACATAGACAGATAAAAATCCCAATAATTGTTATAAGGTAGGCAAGCAAAGAGACAGCATGAGGGAAGACAGAAGGAGGCGGACAATTTTAGAGTAGGCAAATTGGCCATCTGATAAGGCTGCACTTCTCCACCTGCTTTCTCCACCCCTTTTATATTTTGTGTTGGATTTCTATAATGGTGCCTCACTAGCCATACAAATTTGCCCCTTCAATTCAACTGTATTGCAGTCTCCTTTCTTGGAGAATGCTTCTTATCCTGTGTACATATAGGAAAGAGAGCTCATCTCTAACCCACCTTCTGAAGCTTGGGTCTCATTTTTAGTCATGAAAACTATAGCTCCAAAAAGAAGCTTTCTGTCTGGCTCCCTGTTGTTTGCATACACTGAGCTCTCATGCCATGCCTGCCACAATTTCCCAGTAGTTGTTCTTCTTCCTTCATCTGAATAACTCCCTTTCATTCTTCACGTCCACATAAATGCAGAAGTCTTCTGGGAAAACTTTGCTAATAGTACTTCCCCACAGCAAAAGAAAGTCTAGGCAACAGCTCCACATTCTCAGCCCCATTACTCAATGAGAGCTTTATAATCTACTGCTCAAATAAATGTCCAGTGCACAGTATCCTACCCCAATGGGTTTAGGCTGGGAAACAAGGGGTTTTTCTTCTTCAGCTGTGGATCTCTTACAGGTGTCATTGAGAGCAAACTATAGAAAGGACTACATTTGTTAAGTCATGGCTGTACTCATAATAGACGAATTTTATAGGGCTATAAAATTACCTGAACATCAGAGAAGGGCTGCTGTTTGTTTTTGTTATTGTTTGTTCTTTTTTATATAATTCATTGAGACAGGGTTTCACTATGTATTTCTGGCTAGAGATATCTCTTCTAGAACAAGCTGTGTATACCGGGCTGCCCCCGAACTCACAGAGAATCAGCTATCTGCCTCCCAAGTGCTGCAATTAAAGGAGTACACCACGATACTTGGCAACTGAAGCTCAATTTGCTTCACTGAAAAATGAAACTTTAATATGGCTAGAAACAGGAGTATACACACTAACAAAGGTAATGTTCCCAGGACACACAACACACACCACAAATGATAGGCACTGTGATTATCACTCACATGAAGTTGCTAAGTGCTTACCTGGGTAGTAATGAAGCCTATCACACTTTGTTTTTCTGGGCTTTGGTAACAAATCAAGAATCAATTAAACTCATTTCAAAGAAAATATCTCTCATTCAAACCACAAATCAAGTCCCTACAACCCAACCTCTCCTCTCCTAGGCACAGTCACCTTGAACAATTCTAAATTCATGTTCAATTTTAATACTCTGTAGCAAACTGAGTTCTCTGGGGTATCTCATTAAACCTACCTATAGCTTTCCCAGAACCTGCATAGTCTATGGTCATCCCTTATCTCTTCCTCACTTTTTGCATTTGCCAAGTGAAAAGATTGAAATATATGGATTCCAGTTTCCTTACAATTTAAGTTGCAGATTCCTGACACATGAATGGCTTCTACTGGGGAATGTAATTAGAAAGACACAGCACTGGAAACTGTACCTCCTGATGAGAATTAGGACAGAGCACAAACACTGGGCAGAATGAGATGCTCTTCTCTGAACCTTCTCTCCTCATCTGAAGTACTAGGGGAAGTAGACTGAAATAGACCCAGCATGGGGAATGGCATTTATTGTCACCATAGAATTTTATGGGCGAGGTCACAGACAGAAAATGTCCTGCAATGTGAGGAGACCCCTGTGAAATGAGCAATAATTCCAGCCACAGTGTCAGAACAGGTCCTGGGGAAGAGATCTCTGGACTGTTCAGTAATTTAATCCCTCCTGATGATCCTTGGTCTGGCATTCTGTAAAGGTCCAGGGAATCAATGGATGCACAGAACTTAGAAGAGTTTTCAGTTAGGCAGTGCCTTGACTTTTCTGATATAAAGTAGAACTCTAATTATCCTTGAAGTTCTCTACTTGGCTTATATCAAAAATTTTCAACAGCTTCTTCTTTTAAGCCTTTATTTCTAGAAATGTTACATGTTCTCATTTCCTATAACCTTTTCCTCTTGTATCCATATCAAATCTTTGGTACATCTCAAGGCTCCAATGAGCAGAACTAAAGAAATTTACGACATCTACCTAGGAGTTATGGAGTTTTCTGTTACTTCATTAAGTTGACTGAATAAGCTGGCTTATGCAGTCAAAGGGCACACTTGTAGGAAGAAAGCTGAATAGGTGAAACTGTATCTCTGCTATTCTGAATCCTCTTTCTAAAATTCACTTATAAATCCAGTGAGGTAGATAAATGGGTCGATGTTCTTGCCACTGAGCCTGACAGCCTGAGTTCAATCTCAGGACCCACAGTTGGCTTCCTAAAATGGTCTTCTGACATCTACCTGAACACCACAGCTGAGTAAAACTATGTTATGTGTCCCTATATCAAGTTCAATAATGTTAAACATGCAAGAATTAAAGATACTGAGGAAAGAAGGTTGCACTGAATGTCTTAGTAACTTATAAAGCCACTTCTCTTCAAATGTTTCATGCTTTATCACTTTTGAACTTTACAGTTCAAACTGTACAGTTGTACAGTTTCCCCATTTTCAAAAAGAGAAAGTCAGTTTTAATTATGCGTGTACATTTGTCCAAGCACAAACTTTAAAGATAGGAACATGCATGTGCTTAATTAATTTTCAGAGGAAAATCACTGCATTCTTTCAGTGAGATTTACAAAAGCAAACTGAGAAATTGATTATCTAATTCATGGGAAACCAATGATAATATATGCTATCCTCTCTACAGGCTGAGTAAAACTATATTATGTTTTCATACTTTCATCTATTTGATACTGCTATATATTTTAATTAAATTATACATATATATGTATATATACATACATATATATATATATGCTTGTGGGTCTATGTACACTATATATGTATGTGTGTCTATATATATCCAAATGAGTACGTTTACGTGCACAAACCAGAAGACGGAATAAGATTCTCTGAAAACAGAATTATAAGCTAATTCTATATGAGAAGCAGAAATTAGGTCCTGTAGAAGAGCAGTAAGAAGTCTTAAACACTTAATAATCTCTCCTACACCCTGCTACATATTTTTCAAAGACAAGTTTGAACCAAA